>JAJGRW010002812.1:0-118717 GCA_025461045.1 Carex parvula
ACAACACTGATACTAAGCAAACAAAAATATGGGATTTGTTTAACTTATAGCTTCATTTCACACAAATTAATTATAAACGGTTAATTGATAACTATAAATTACCATATCTGTACTGTGAAATTTAGAAGATTTATCCAACTTTTCTCTATTAATTAAACTTCTTTTCTTTGAAGGAACAATTAAATTTTCGGACTTCATATGAAGAAGTCAAATTATTAATAAAAAAAACTCTTTTGAAAAGGCAGAAATAACAAAAGGAAGTTTTTGTAATATATTATCCAGAGCATAGGTTCAGTGGTTAATATATCCAGAGCAAAATATATTACTTGCTCGCCTACTATAATGTACAGATTTTTTTTTTACTTATAGAAATTTCATTAAATTTTATGTCGGAAAGAAGAAAGATTACAGATTTTTTTATGCACTATAAATAACCAATCATTAATTCAATTTGCATCGAAAAAAGGGGGGGAAAGGATTAGATGCAATGTCCATCAGGTCCACATTGGGGTGCAATGGGCAGCTTCGGTCTGATTCGTTTTGAGATATGTGTACACTTGATCCGTCTGAAAATATTAAAGTGGGTGTGCACAAATATTAAAGCGGACACACACATATATTTTGAAACGAATCTTAAAACGAATCGGCGGAAGTGCTTCTCATCGAATTTAAATTAAATTCGATAAACATCAGACTTACTCCGCTTCCAAAAAAAGAGCTTCATCTTCTTCTATTCGCCAAAAATTAATACATTTCTTAAACTAAAAAATCTGTGTCATTATTTCGCTTGGGGCAAAACAGGAATCGCATCTTCTTTTTCTCTTTTTCTTTTTGTTTGAAAAAAACGGTCTTGGCATATTTTTGGTTTCCGTTAACAAAAGCACAACCCAAATAAGAATTCGCTTCCTCTGAGATACCTCAAACTTTTGAGTGTTTTCTAGAAAATCTCAATCGTTTAAATACATTCTGCACAAATATTACTGGCCCCTGCGCTATCCCCGAAATAGACACCGTACACGTTGGTCAAATTGATATATCTCCGAGGATTCGCACTCAAGTAATGAGGTCAACGAAAAAAGTAAAATAAACCCATCTTTTTTTTCTACACCAGATGAGAGCTGAGAGCCTATCTCATCAATAAAAGGTTTCAACCTATTAGAAATTATTTGGAGATCACCTTGTATATGAGGTTGCATACTGAAATGGGTCTAAACTGTGTGACGGTTTTCGCCTCATCCGTCTTTGGGACTAAGACTAGGTTTGACCGGCCAATGGTTGACTTCATCACCCCAGTTGAGAAGAATTGCTTAACTTCAGCCGTTACCGCTGGGCCGAACTCCTGCCAGTGTTGCTGAACCAAGTTAGCATTAAAACCATCCGGTCCCGGTGCTTTATGAGGGCCCAGGGACATGACGGTTGAGCGGATTTGATCATCAGTGGACTGAGCCGAGAGGCTGTCATGGAGGTAATGGGGAAGCTTTGGCAGTGAGTGTATTAGCTGCTCCGGAAGGACCTGGTGTATGTTAGACCGCACTTCAGCCGTGTAGATGGACTTGAAGTGATCAACAAAAGCTCGCCTAATCTCCTTGTCATCGGTTAACTAATCACCATTCGGGAGCTGTATTGAGCGTATGTTGTTCCTTCGTTTCCTTGTCACAGCCGACGCGTGGAAAAACCTGGAGTTGAGATCCCCGAGCTGTGCCCAACTAATGCGGGAACGCTGGTGCCAGTAGTGCTCTATCATGTGCAGGCAGCGTTTGTGCTCAGTTTGCAACAGGTTCTCCACTTGCGGATCGTACTGGTGAGGTGGTCGAGATAGTAGTTCCTCCATGCGTGACTCAATTTTCTGTAGCATTGCCTCAGGTTTGACCATGGCCCCTTCCCAGCTTCGGAACGCCCCTCTGAATGAAGCCTTGATTTTATCCCAGCTATCCCCGCCCTCTTCTGCTGCTATACGACACACAGTATCAAAGTCCTCCATAAGGAGCCACCAGTCTTCACACCGGAACCCGGGGTGGGACCTTTTCCGAACCGGCTGAGTTCGAAGGAGGACCGGGAGGTGGTCATATGGCTCAAAACCGGTGCTATCTTGTTGCCCTCTCCAATCGGAAGCCCAGGCCCTCAAGTTTGCTATGGAATTTGCAACAGAGGAGAGAATTTTCAACTGCATCTTTTACACTGACAACATCCAACTGGCTAAGGCATGCACTGCCCTCCAACCCCCAACTGACTTGGACTGGCGGGCTTTTGCAGAAGCTTTCGAGGTTTGGCGTTTCCTCAAGTGCAACCCGGGATTTACCTACATCCACATACCCCGGGAGCAAAATTATGTGGCAGACCAGTTGGCTAAGATGGGAAGAATCTCTGGGATGGATTGCATAGGATACACATACCCAATATCTCCACTGGTACAATTAGAAGGGTAGTTTTGGAAAAGAGCGCTTTGTTTTTTCCAGTGTTTTTCTACAAAATATCTGACTTGTTTTTGTCTCCAAGTTGGATTGTAATATGTGATTTTGCCTACGGGCTTTTGAAATGACAAAAAAAAAAAAAAAAAAAAAAAAAAAGCCTATCTCATCCAGAATTCATATCACCGACGGTACCGTAATAGGGGATCTTTTACAATTACTTGATCTGGACCGTTCTTTTTAACTTGGCACGAATCTCAAAGCCCAATAATACTGCCCCTCAGTCAGCCCGAATCCCAAACCGGCTGAGAGTTAATCTCAACCGTAAATAGCTAATTGTAAAAGGGAATCTTTTACGGTACCGTCGAGGATATGGACTCAAAAGATCCACTTGTATCTACCTAACCAGCAAAACACTCCCAACAAATTGAAGACTATATCTAGAAGTAAATCAAAACAAATTATTGAACTTCAGAAAAGCAACCTACAGTACCAAACTAAAATGGTCTGGAGCTGGGGCTCAGCCTTCGCCGGAGCAGCATGCGCCAGTGCCACTCTCACTGCCATGTGGGCCCGCCCAAGAAACCCCACCTTCCACCTCGTCTCAATCTCTCTCTCTTCCTTCCATCTCAACCTGCCTTTGTTAGATCTGGAACTCATGTTGACAGTCCATGTCACAAATCCCAACCCGGTAGCAATACAGTACGAACCAGCACTGATCTCTATCTCTTACAGTGGGACCCACTTAGGCACAGCCCAACTCGAGGCCGGGTCGCAATCAGCAAATTCGTGCGAGATTTTACAATTGTCTGCCAGGCTCGACGGGCTGGAGATGGCCCACCATGCTAAGGCCTTACTTGCTGACGTGGCTCGTCGGAGCATGGTGCTTGATTCGACGGTGGATATCAAGGGATTTGCTCAGGTGTGGTGGTGGACCCAGAGGTTCTCTGTGCATATAGATAGCCATGCGGTTGTTGATCCAGTTTTTCTTGATGTAGTTGAGCAGAAGAATCAATCAGAGACACAAGTGTTATTTGCATGATCATTTGATAAGAAATAATATGATTATTCCTGCATTTTCATTTTAATTCTGATATGATTCTAAAATTGTGAAGAGTTTTCCCCCAACAAATGACATTGCTTGTCGGGTATGGGTATAGTTAAGGTTTTTTTTTTAACTCATCGGATATTAATATAGTTCAATTTTTTTTGGTAACTTAATTAATGAGTAAGGGTACGAAATAATACTATTTCGTACCCATTATTTTATAAGGTAATTACAAAAATAAATTATATATTCACATATATTCACATATAGGTATGATATCATATAGTTTTATGTATGATACAAATGTAGTCATGTAGATAGTATAAATCTCAAAAAAAAATTTCATTTTTTCTTTTTTTTATTTCTTTTTTGAAAAATATTTTATTAAAAGTACAAATAGGAGTGTCAATACTCAATAACACTAGAGATGTCAATACCACCTCTTTATCCGTTTGTCTAACTCGTAGTATTTGATAAGATGAGTATAAAATAAATTAGCTTAGTGAAAATGCTATTATATCTGTGCGTACACGTGACACCCTGCTGACAACTAATACCTACAAGTTCACTTTATAACTATTTCCCCAAATATGGCAATTTTAACCGGAATTGGGTTTTGTGCAAAGGGCTTTGGACAAAGCCTCATCCAAAACTAAATTTAAACATCCAATTTATATTGAGATTCTTGCAAATATATTTAAAACTTAACAAATTTAAATGACTCCTTAAATCTAAATATTTATACAAATATTAACTTAGACAGTTTAACTTAGACTTTTGATGAGACTTTGTCCAAAGTCTTTTGGACAAAAAACCCACCCATTTTAACCAGGGTACAAAAGAACACAAAATTTTAACTACAAGTGTAAATTAAAGATGGCGCTCATTTTCCTAATCCATGTTCTTACAAATCATGATTCGTGAAGAAACATTCAGAATAGCAAACATATCAATAATTTGAAATAATATGAACATATCCCAAATATTGAACTTTGTAAATATTACAAACAAGGTAGAAAAGGAGCTAAGATAGCTCCTCGCTCAAGCACAAATCAAAAACTGCCAAACAAATTACAAGAAAAGCAGCAAAGGTAAAGAATCAACACACATCTGTCTTTCACTTGCTTCCATTGATTTGTATTAGAGGAGAGCGAGGTATCATGGTTGGTTTTGGATCTTTAGACAGCTCATAGGGATGGTTCTCTCTGAACTCATCTGCTAAAGCATCCATTGGCAATGCGCGAAGAGATTCAATTGCCACTTTGCTAGGTATCTCCGGTTCTGACCGCACAGGCGTTTCTCCAGTTGCCTCGTAATCCTAATTTTAAAAAATTACCATTTTGGTCAGCCTTTTACAGTAAAGGGCCCAAAGGTTAGTAATTTCTTTTAGAAAGGGGAGCTTAAACTACCTTGTAACAGCTTTGGAATGTCTCCTCTGTGTGGTGGATGATACCCTTTGTTTGGGTTGAGTGCTCCTTTTTCAGCACATGGATTGTCTCAGAATGGGCACCAGATGCTAACATCAGCCCCGAAATGGAGCACTTTTCATGTTCATTTAGACCTACACGAGATGGCATATTTCATTAAGATTTCCATCCAAGCAAACAAGAAATCTTTCTCATAGATAAGACAAAACAATACACAAGTTTTCACTTTATGAAATGCACTGTGCCTTCAACAAGGAATAATTCACCAAAGATTAGAAAATTCTGCTGCACACTGTGGGGATGGGGTGACCTCAATTCATGAAATAAGTAAACTCACTCTGAATATTTGCAAGAATATCAGCACTGCTATTTGCCACTTCTTCGTCGGCAATTTGACGTGCTGAACTGACCTCAGCATTGTGGTGCTCATTGTATACCATCGTATTTCTACATTACATAATGCGAGGTCCCAAGTTTATCAGCTTATGCAGGACAAAAAAAACTGTGCTAACTTTACAAACTACAAAAATTAACTACCTCACGAGCTCCTCTATTTGGGAAACCTGTTGGGCACTCAATTCACTTGCAGATGCTTCTGTCTGCTTCAATTGTTCTGATGCAGATTCTACAGTCTTCGCACTGTGATACATAGATTAAAAATGATATTGGATGGGACTCAAATAGGTAAATATAAAGGTTTAGTTAGGGTTGGGAAGGAAAAGAGAAATTGAACATACCATTGTTGGAGGAATGATTCCAAGCGGCAGTGCTTGGCTGCTGAGAAAACTGAGCCATCAACTGAATCATGCTGTGTCTGTGCGGCAAACTCCTCCCATTTCCTCTTGGCTTCATTTGTCACTCCCTCGACCCTCTCACAGTGTTTCTCCACAAACAGTTTCTTCTCTATAGCTGCCCCTTCCAAACCATTTAGCCTTGCATCCACCTACATTTAACTCCAGAAGTTTAGGTTCTATTTCATTTTCTCCCAATTATTTTAAGATTATGGTACACAGTTCACAGAATAAACAAGTAAAAACAAAGCCCCAACTGTTTCAGTCTCTTCGTTTGAAATTACTTGATTTAAGTTTTATAGCTATAAAACAAGGAGAAGTTACCAGCTCCCTCTGACGGCGCATGAGCCCAGACACAAGGTTTGTGATATTTTCTAGAATCTTCCCTTCCTCAGCCTTTGATTGATCCTGTAAAAATAAAGTTCAAAATATTAGTGTTGAGCTACTTTTGTCAATCAGCTGATTAAAAACACTGTAGTGCACTGCAATTGCCTTTTTCAAAGAATATTGCTTAGTGTATTAGTACCTCATAAGCCTTTTGGAAATCAGCAAGGCTTTTGACATGTGTTTCATGGGCCTCACTTGAATGCAACTGGAGCAAGTTTTTCTCCTCTAGAAGCTTGTCTATTAGACTAACCATCTGAGTTGAGGTCTCCTTTGTTCTGGCAACTGTTGCGCTGAACCTCTGCACAGTGCAAGAACCCGGAAATTGATATCATTTCTTGACAAAATGGGCTGATGAAGCAGGGTTGCAAAAAACAGTTCGTTCTATATCTATCAGGATTAACTTCTGCAAGGCTTTATTTCAGTTATTGACATTTATGTTTGTACTCTTGACTAAATGGGTTGATAAAGCAAGGTTCCAAAGAAGAGTTAATTATGTATCTGTCAGGATTGACTTTTGCAAGGCTTTATTTCAGTTATTGACATTTCTGTTTCTACTGAAAAGTGTTCATGTAACAGTAAGTACAGAACCAGCAATCGACTAGGAAAACATTAAGAAAGTAAACAAACCTCACGCAGCTCTTTCATGAAACTAGCAATTTCACCTCGGTGGCTTGATAAAACCTTGTCCAGATCAATCAAGATATTGCTTGCAACCTCCAAACCATCAGCAACCATCTGTGCAATTTTTATATTATTAGAATAATTAAAATAAAACTTCAAGTATTCCTATGACAACACCATGAAATCTAGCTTTAGGTCATTTTCTTTAGAAAAGAAAAGTGAATAAGACCCCAAATTTGTGTTTTCTAGAAATTCTTTATTGACTATCCCACCAAATTTTCCATTTCCACTAGGACCAGGAATATGTAGCATTTGGAAGTCCAGAAAGGTGTACTTCATACCAGGATGTAGTTTAAGAAGCAAGATGAGAGTAGCAAAAAAAACAGTAACCTGTTTCATTGATGAGTGGTTAGCAGAGTCAACTGAGGCTAATTCCTCCAAGCTGGCATTGGTGGTTGATTTATGCAACAGCACCACATTTTCAATGCCTTCAACATGTGACTGGTACATGATCTTTGAATCCAGAACCTTCTTTCTCAGGTCTGATACAGCCTACATCAAGCACAAAACTTAGATCTTGCAGTCTCAGCTTTATGCATTCATTTCTAATTCTGCATCTAGGCAAGCTTCTTGTGCTGCCATGTATACATCTTGCATCTTATAAAGAATACAAAAATGAAAATACATAAAATCATCCAAATGACAGTAGTACCTTGTCATGGAAATTTAAACAAGAGTGGCATATAGCCTCAATTGACTTTAGGTGGTTGCTTTGTTGATCAATAGACTCAGCAAGAGTTTTCGAAAGAAAACCCAGCTTTGAATTTAGGTCAGTTTGATATGACTTAACAATGGATCGGTTTGTCGCAATAACTTTATCTTCCCGAGCTGTAAAGATAAATGTAAAAAGTTTGCAGTAAGTTTGAAGTGTGATAACCACCAGTTTCACAAGTTGAAAAGCATCAACCAAAAGGGAATATTTACCTATTTTGGAAAACAATGAGGCATTGTCACGTGTAGATTTCTCCAAGTCGGATCTGAGTACACAGGCCTGCTGTGTGAGAGCAGTTTCTGTATCCACATTCTTTCGTTAGTTAACACAAAGACAAAGAACCTTACAATATTCAGTTAAAAAACAATTTTATTTAATCCCCTTGACGTTTGTTCCAACTTGTTCAAGTACAGTATCAAAGAGCAAGTACTGGATGGAATTTTCCTATATTAGTATGCCCGTGGTATGTCCTTAAATATGGAAAATTACACACCACTGGACAATGTGTGCTGCATTTTTACAACCATCATAACTGAAAGTCACTGTAAGTTTGAAATTATGTAAATTGTATAGCCAATGTTACCAGATTTTATTTGCTTAGATATTATGAAGTCCTTTTCCTTGATATTGTAATAGGCTTGTTTCAATTCCTCCTTTGTTGAAGAGAGTAATCTACTAGTTTGGTCCAACGTTTTCTGCAATAAATCAAGCATTCGAATCTGATACCTTTGTTCTTTCATGACTGGAATTTACTCTATCAATATTAGTTTTCACAAAATAAAAAAATTGAAACATCAAACGTTGGCCAATATATAGACAATAACACCAAAGATTGGTCAAATATAGGCATCCATATGAATTGCTAAATCTCATCATATGAAGTAACAACTGAAGCATCAGCGGAAAAAGTTTTAACAATACCTCTGTTGCTTCAAGTCTTTTGGTCAAATCGCCACAATAGCCAAGCTGAGTACTGTACTTCTCTTTCATATCTTCCATTTCCTGATTGAGACAAAGAATGTATGTGAGATAGTCACAGAAAAAGAAGTATCAGAAGAAGTTGCTAGGAATAGCTCACAAACCTTTTGGTGTGTCTCTATTGTAGTACCCATTTGCTCTATCTGCTCAGTCATAGCCTAAAAGTTTTCACAGCATAAGAAATATAATACGCTAGAAAGAGAGAGAGAAATATCCACATAACACTAAATATCTTTCTTTTTGAAGAAAAGCTAGAACACAATTAAGTACCTTTCGTTCAGCTTCTTCCCTATCATATCTGTCCTTTGGAATGTAGACCCCAACCTTTTCCCTTGCAGCATATACCTCTATGGAAAGACAAAAAACTTGACCAAATTCTCCACAGGTAGCATTTACAAA
Organism: Carex parvula; assembly: GCA_025461045.1. Classification (NCBI taxonomy): domain Eukaryota; kingdom Viridiplantae; phylum Streptophyta; class Magnoliopsida; order Poales; family Cyperaceae; genus Carex; species Carex parvula. The sequence continues at coordinate 8,832 of JAJGRW010002812.1, forward strand.
ATAGGAGCTGCCAAAGAATAGAAACAACTAACCAGCTTTGAGACGGTCAATTTCGGAGTAGAGATCTTTTATGAGTGCCGATTTCATCATTTTCTGGTTCACCTGTTGAAGTCAAAAAAGTATAAGTGCAAATTATCTTAGGGTTTATCTTCCAACAAGTCATTTGATAGAAGAATTTAAGCAGTAAAAGAACAAAATACTCGCCTCAGGTCTATTTTTGATGCTCTTGGCCCTGTGTGCATAATCTAAGGTACTTAGGGTTTCTTCCAGGCAATGAACAGAAGGAGAGACAGTCGCAATAATACATGTCTTGGTTCTACCACCAAGTGAATCCCGCAATAGCCTAGTCAACTTACTATCTCTGCAAATTCAACAACAAAAACATCAAACAGCTCTCTTCTTTGATCTGATCTTCTTGTTTGCTTCTGTTAAGGATGACATAGGTGTAAACAAAAGCAATTGAAGCCTGACATAACCAAACAGCATTATTTTGGGCCTGAGTTGGGTTGATTTTATATCAGTCTCTAGCAAACCAATACCATTTTACTTGAGCAGGCCTCTTCTTTTATATCCCTTCATCATTAACAATACAAGTACACAGAACAACCAAAGGGAAACTCCAGGCAACTGATACACCATCAAGCATTGCTAGCAGCAAGTAACATATATAGTACTATATTATAAACAACAGTTTCACCTATAAGGAATATGACCAAGGTGCTCGACCAAAGCAGTAATAACACGCCCGAGAGTGAGAAGACTCTTATTGATTTCTCCTGCCTCCCTTGCACGTCCCTTCAATATAAAATTGCATTTCAATAAGTTTGTTATCGCACAGCAATGTTTTACATGTATCAGATACACATGATGTGACCTGATAATTGTGGCATAACCATAAGACTACATGGTTAGCACAAAAGAAAATTGTAAATCTTGATGTTTTTTTAATACAGAACCTATCCTATCTACTGTATAGGATGTATAAATAACTAGATCTAGTTCTTACATCTCTAGCACCCGAGCGTGAAATATTCTCAGAACCAGCTAAATCAACAAGGTTCAACTTGCCACATTTAATGAGCTCCTCCCCTTCAGGTGTAGCCTCTTTGATATGAATTGTTATGGAGAAAAGAGAGTGTGATCGACTGAAAAAGAAGTAATAAAATACCAATCAGACTCAATCTCGCAGATAGAATAGAATCAAGTTTATATTGCCATCATCATATTCAATCTTTTGCTTCTGCAGGGCAAGTAGAAATAATAAACAACTTTGGTTTGTTCTGTATTTGCAAGAAAAAATTTCTATGATTTGGAGCTGGTGTTTGTTTCCAAAGGTGATAATTAATTACCCTAAAAGAAATAATCTTATGCAAGTATTCATTTCCCAAAATACACCAATTCCAGTAATAGAATTACCCATCACATTCCCTGCGCTACCATGTCACCCTTCCACCAGCCCCAAAAAATACCAACCCTCGCCTCCCTTCGACCACCCCAAAGATGTACCAATCCCCTCTCCACAGTTTCTTTCTCCCAAAAAATAAAAAATAACAGATTATATATTTAAATTCCAATTTGACTCGGATTATGCAGAGTTCCATCATAGCAAGCAAGCCAGAGATATATATATATAGAGAGAGAGAGAGAGAGCAACAGAAGTACCTGGATTGTTTGTTAAGCAGGGTTTCGGCAGTGCGTCTCTTAGCTGACCCCCTTTCTAGCAGGGCAAAAATCTCGTGGGCACTGGTGACAATCTCTTCCTCCAAGCCCTTAACAAGAACACCTCCTTTCCCATCCTCCATCAAAGGAAGAGGTTTCTTTTGTCGCTCCTCCAGGGCTACTTTTGACAATTCCTCAGGTGCCAGCAAGTCAGTTATTTCTTCATTGTAGAGCTCAAGGAAGGTCACTTTCACACTGTACTCTGCATTCTGGCTCTCCAAGGTATCAAATATTTGTTTCACAGCGCGTGGGATTACACCGGCATCAGGCGGAAGCTGTCCTTGTGACCCTGCCTGTAAAAAATTTGTAAATCTGTAAGTCATACAATGCAGTGTTGTGGAAAACAGTTGACTTAAGGGCACTATGATTTACAACAACATGTCTTATTTTTAGTGCATGTATTTACTTTAGCAATTATACTATCTTAAGTTTAAACTAAGAAAGAAGAATTAGAGAACACAAACTTGCCTTTGATCTGCGGCACTCTCCTTCCATGGTATATGTTTTTCCTGTACCAGTCTGCCCATAAGCAAAAATGGTACAGTTGAAACCTTCAAGAACTTCTTTAACAATAGGTATCACAGCTTGATTGTACAGATCCTTTTGCTTGGAATTCGGGCCAAATACCTATACAGCAGAAGTAAATTTGGATACATTTCATTTGCATGCAACAAAGGATATAATAACGTCAAATTAAGTGAGTACTAATCTTCCCAAACCTAGAGTAACTATAAACTACATAAGTAAAGTCTCTTTTTGGTTTCCAGTCTAATCAGAAAAGAAATATGTAAGCAACTGACAAGGAGTTAACCAATCTATATGATGGATAGTGCTGAAAAATTGGAACAAGAAATGAAATAGCCTGTACCTTATCAAAAGTGAAAACTCTATCTATTGATTTGCCAGCAATCGATTGTGTAACAGAAACCTCTCTGTTGGAATCATCACATGTAACCACTTGCGGTGCTTTGCTTCTCAACTCATCATCATTAAATGGCCTAAACAAAAATTGATACACAGATTATAAAGAGAGAAAAACCTGAAATTTTAATTTCATAATAAGATGCATAGAAGAGGAAACGTTATTTGAAATCATGTAGATGGTCTAAACTGTACTTCCAAAGCTATGAAATCATTCGGAAATTTCAGTTTTTTGTTCCTAAAAAATGGAAGTCTAGGGCAAAAAGTTTATTAATTGAGTCGTTATATTTATCTAAGAAATATACAGAGTGAACAGTGAGTCCTAAGAGATACATCACTGCAGCTAGTTTATGATCCAGTCACATGAGGTGATTTTTTAAATATCTTAGAATTTCAGGGTGCCTGAAGGAACACCTTTTACTTAGTAATCTAGCAGTGGATATTGAACAAAGTCGACAATAAGCTGAGCAAAATGCAGATCTAAATCTATAAAAACATCAGCAATATGGAATTTTGAAGAGAATGACCTGCATCGAAGGATGACTTGCACATTCACAGCCTTCTCTTTCTCCTGTCGCGACATCTTGCCCCAATCACTCTTAACTCTTTGAATTAGTGAGATTGAATAGCTATCTCCCTTCCTTTAAAGGAAAAAATCGAAAACACGGATCGAGAATGAAAAGGGGGGTTTACGAACGCCAGATCTGTAGTTCTAGTGCTAGGTTAAGCTACCTGCGTCTCTCTCTCTCTCTCTCTCTCACTTTTGAAAAACTTTGACAGCTGCTCTTTCGCTAAAATATTTTAATGGATTTTTGGGGGGATTGGGGAAGGAGCGGGATTGAAAATAAAGAAGAGCGCGATTTCAAATTTTTATTCGCATCTCGATGTTTTAGAGCTGAACTCAGCCGTTAGATTTCAGATCCGAAAAGGTGTGGAGCGGGCGAGGATATTATTATGGCTGCAACTGGTTCACGTAATAGTGTTTCGACCATTAGTATTAGCAGATCTGTGGAGCCCGTTGGCAGAGAAATTTCAGATTGTGGGCTATTAGCTGTCCAGTTTTACACCATAGAACGGAATATAATTATCGACCTAAACCCGCATTATTTATTACGTCAGAGCTTGTCATATAAAGCTTTTTTTAACTTTAAATCCCATACTGTGGGCACATAAATTAGCGAATTCAACAAAAACATAGTGTTCCATTTGGTGCGTTGCTTCGATTCGTTATCTTATTCACAAATAAGATAGTTTTTTTTTTTATCGGAATAAGTTAGCTAGCTTTAACATATAATTGTGAAAAATATGAACGTATACATGTTTATTATTAAAATATTCAACAAATTATTTGTTAGCAAAAAATATTATTTTAATATTATGTATCTATTTACTTTTAACATGTAAGTTGGAAATCACCAAGGTGCATTTGGATAGAGGAATAGGTCAGTGAGAATAATGAGGTAATTTCAAAATTAAGAATAAAACTAATTTTAACTTTTTGGGATTAGTAGAATAGTGAGCTAATCCACAAAAGACAAAACAAAAAATAGTTGATAGTTCTTGATCCCAATGTGGATTAATTCAAAAAATAGTGTTATTCTTGGGTTGATCCGTTGATCCATTGATAATACGAAAATTAGTAGTCGTTATTATATATCTGTGCCGTCACTGTTCTTCTCAAAAATTATAATTATACAAGTGTGAAATAAAACTAGAACATGTTATAAAAGAATTGACCAAGTATGAAAAACAATAATAGTTTTTACTTAAAATAAATAAATTAATATTTAAAACATACACAGGATTAATCTTTGATTACACCCAGCAATCCAACATCAATGCCAATAATATCAAGTCATTTTCGAAAGTGGGGAAACTCCAAATTGAGTTTCAAGGTAAGCAAAAGAGAGCACAAAAAACAACACAAACTTTGTCATCAGGTGCTGATGCAAGACTAACAATGGAGTTTGACAAACAAATAAATAATAAATAAAGCTCAGTAAGAGAGAACAGTTTTGCTCAGTAAGAGAGAACAGTTTTTTCAAAGACAACTGAAATGTGAAGTAGATAAAAATAAAAGGAAACATAAAGAAACATCCAGGTTTTTGCAAAGCCCAATAAAGGGATGATTTTTTTTTTTGTCAAACACCAAATGGAATACCCACATAGAGGAAAGGACCTAGGAGATGCAAATATAATGAAGCAAAGCAACAAAAACTGCATCAGTTTATAAACATTCAGACCCTCTTCTTCACAAATAATCCAATAGTGCAAGATAGTTCAGAAACACCCAATAGCTACTATGCACATGAGATTCAAACCAAGTATTATCTATGACAAGTTCAAAGTTGTATACTTCTAGAATATTGTTCTTTTTCCTCTCTCCATCTCATGATTTGTTAGAGCAGGAGAAACCCTTGCAAGCAGCCAACCAAACAACAAGGATAAACACAAAAATGGACCCACCAACCATTAGTTTGAATTGAAGGTTTTGAAGCCACATCTTTCTCCTCAGCTGCCTCCCATGCCTCTGAAAACTATCCGCCTATCAAAAAAAAAAAAGGCAATGGATTAAAATATGAATATTGATATTAGAAGACAGGTCAAGACGAAGGAGGATTTCAATTAAAATATTTTCTGAAGCTACTTAATTTTCAAAAAATTATATGGAAAAACTCAAATTTATCACAATAATCAAATGAACCATGCTATAGAAGGAATGAGGTTCTGATGTCACATCCCCCAAGGGATTTGTTTAATTGCTGAGAAGCACAAGGCAATGGTTAATTTTTAACTTTTTCAGTCAGGATGGATCAAGCAGGCGAGCAGCCTAACTAAGAGTCAACAAAGGATGGCTTGAACTGACTGAGAAGCAGGTCATGGAGACTCAAACCCTATTTGGTATCCTAATTTACGACTCTGATCACATTAATGAAGTTTCTTTTTTTCTAATAAAAAACAGATTAACCGAGCTGCCCGTAATCAGGATCATGAGGCTAGGCTCGGTTAATATTTACAACGTTACTAATTTCGAAAGAACTTCTACATATTTCTCGATAATATAATAATAAACCCCATGGAATTCTGCTGGATTCTTTATTATTTCTTACAAGAGGATTCGCCATAAATAAGAGTTTGAATGTATTTGTAACCGAATACCTGAAATTGTAAGGTTTCAGTCTTATCAACTAAGAGTTCGATCTTCTCGCCCCGATCTAGAACCTTTTCAATGTTATCCATCATGATGCCCTTCACCTCTGTTATTTGGGCTTTTAGCTTTGACAGCTTGCTCATCTCCTCTGGGTGGTTTATGCAATACTGCATGTGCTCCTTCAGTTTTGGCCTATTCATATTTTTTGAAGTTCTTAATTTCTTCTAAGTTCTAATCATTACCATTATTATTATTAAGAAAAATTTAGTAAGACATATTTTTTCTCTTATCAAAGTTGCATTGAATATTATATTGAACTTGCTATTAACACTGAAAATCTCTCAAATTTAATAAATTACACCTAGCATCAGTAAATGAAGATAAGATCCAGCCCATACACTACTATTGTGATAAAAAAAAGCAATTACTGTTAAAAAATGACAAATTGCCATTGCCTTCAATAGCCCTTCTTTTAGCAAAGGAAATATAAAAAATTAAAGAAGAAACCTCAGCATCTTAACTTGAGAGTTAAATCTTGGTTTTACAGGTTGTTTCCGTTAGCAAATAACCAAAACAAAATGCTCTACATGCAAATATGAATAATGTTAAGGACCCCTTGCAAATCCAAGTGAAATCTTGCATGTAATATGAGAAATGAAAGAAAAAAATAAGGTGCTTTGAATCAAAGAGAGTACCCGAATTCACGGTCAAGACTATAGGCAATACTGAAACGATCCTCAAACAGGTCATCATCCTCATCAGCATCATCAGCTAACGGGTGCGGGCCCCCCTCTTCGTCGCCTATAGCCGACCCATACCGCTGCATGAAGTCTTCCTTTACTCTATCTAGAAACACGAACGGCACACTTCTTCCCACACCCTCATCGGCCACCACAAGAAACACTACACCAACAGATAAATATACAAAGAAACAATTTTTTATTTCTTGCCACATTACTGGCACTTACACCTATCAAATATTATTCTCTTGGTATCATCGGTGTTCAATTGTTCATCAGTGCCAAGTATTACAAAGCAACAGTTCAGCGCCAATTGCGGGTCAATTGGTTAAATTCAATATCCTTTCCTCTTGTATTTTGTTAAATTCTTGACTTTCAAATTCTGCAATTGCAGACCAACTGGTTTATAAATGCTTAATTCCATGGAGAACATTCTCAAAATAATCCATAAGAACCTTCAATCAAAGATTAAAATTTATCAATAATCCCCAGCTGTACCAGTTCTAATCATTGACATACAAAAGAGAGCTACTAATTGTCAGGAGAAAAAAACATACCGAAACCCTTGTCAACAAGGAAATTGAAGGTGTGACCATCGCATGAGTAAGTGAATTTGTTGCTATTTGGAGGCAACTTATGCAAACACTGAATTGCTACTGTACTGAAATTTCCAGTAAAAGAGGTGTGCTCAGCTAACACCACAGTCCCCTTGGACACGAAACTATATATAAGTGGTTGCTTGTTCATTATTTCTCTTCCACTACTCCCAATTGATCTGTAAATAAGGGGAAAAGAAGTCAAAGGTCAAAAATTGCAAGAGAAGTCCCTGGTTACTACCATGGTTTCGTAAATCTATCGACAGCGTACGATCTGATCATGAAACCATTGAATTGAAAGAGACTCACCTTATGTCCGAGTTACGCCGATTCTTCCTTCCTTCCTTGAACTTCTAGTTTGTTTGCGACTGATTGATTCTTATTTTATTTTGCACGGATTCTTTTCGAAAGGTGGATGCGGTTTGTGATCGGAAGAGGGATTTGGGATAGCGAGAAGTAGGTTTTGCTCATTAAAAAGAAGAAGATGGATCTGTCGGTTGGGATCGAAAAATTTATTTCACCTGAAGTAACAGAAAATTTGAACTTAGATCCATACCGTTCGATCTGCTTTGGCACGACTATTAAAAAGATCTGCATTCCACCGTGGACCAGATTGGCCCGGATTCTGATCGGACGGCCGGATCTAAACAAAAATATTCTGTTACCTCAGAGATTATAGACTCTGGATCCGATGGTTATATGATGAAAATAAGAAAAAAATTGGGCCGTCGATTTAGAGTTTGTTGGATTATTGCTTGATTTTCTTTTATTTAGTTGGACTATTATCTTTTTTAGGATTTTTATTTTCTGTTTTTTAATTACTTGCAAGTTTACAAAGTTCATATAAATTATTTACGAACAATATCAATCATGCATGATATAACCACGAAAATATACCTAAATTTACTAATAAGTTGTGTCTGATATTGTACGAATAAATTACTTTATAATATATCTTATTAATTTTTTTTACTTAACATCTTTTGCATTTTGTTCATGCCAACGTGACTTAATGGACTATATTCACAATTATTCGAAACAAGAGATCCACGGGAGAAAAATATTAGATCTCCGAAAAGTCACAATCAAATATCTAAAAAAATATATAAATCGAAGATGTTCTTACCCTATATAGACTATAGTATACAATTTAGTTTGCTTCATTGTGAAGTTTGAGAGTTCTCTCTCTCTCTTCTTTACTAAGTTGATTTTCTTTCGTGACATATGCAATTTTTTTTGAGTAAAACTGGTCTTCATACACCGTGCATGCGTTTAGAGAGGAAATTACAAATTTGGTGCACAAGAGTTCTATACTTCAAAGATATCCATAGCAAGTTCTTTAATTTGACGTAATAAATTTTATCAAATTATGATAACTGTTGTCAAAATATAGTGCTGGTCTCGTTTTTTTTTTCTTTTCAAAATACATGTTTAATTATTATGGTATAAGAATGATGGTCAAGATTGTCAGCTTAATATATTTGATCCAATTAAAAAAATATTTAGTATTATCTGTATTGTTAAGCCGTTTATTTTATTTTGTTTACTAATGAAAAATTAACAAGTAACCTGTCACTTGACTACACGTTTAAGATATTTTTGTTAATAACCGCACAGAAAGGGATCATTAATGAAAGATGAAAACCAAACGCAATTTCATTATGAAAGGTGGTTGAGGCATTTGACTTCTTGTTAAATTGGAAAGGTAGTTGAAGCTAAGCCCAATGGGCCTGTTTAGTATAAGCCTTTCTATACTATACTCTTTTTGTCTTAGGCTGGCCTTGAATTCCCTTTTTTTCTTATTTGGTAGTACAAAAATAAGAAATAAGAAGAACCGAATTTATAAATGTAATTTCATTTTGTGCCGTTGAGGCATTTGACATGTTGAATTGTTGTTAGATTGGAAAGGTGAAGCTAAACCAGTGGGCTATAAAGTCCGGATTCTTTGAAATAACTTTTGAGTTTACATCAGACATCCGATCAGAATTCGGATCAATCCGATCCGAGATAGAAAGTATATATCATGTCAAAAAAGATCAGACAGTTCGGATCTTAATTCAAAATCTGAGTTATATGAATTTGTGGGCTACACTGTTTTTTCTCCGGCTTTGAATTATCTTCGATATAAATTGATTTAATAAACTGAAAATATCTATGGTGCCCTTTTCTTTTAAGAGGATGAAACTAGCATGCCTTTAAATTAGTCAGTTTTTTTAATGAGTTAAAATTTTAAAATATATTGGATTGACTCAAATGTTGAATTTAATTATTTTACAAATAATGCATTTATATATAAAATTTATAAATTTTCATATTAATTAAGTATAAAGAAAAGTACTCAAATAAAAGAAAGTTTATAAGTTATATTAATTTATTTATTTTTATCATGACTGGTTAATGATATACTAAATACATTGAAGTTAACAAATTTACACATAAACACAATTAATAAAATTGACATATTTCAACAGTTTTAATTTGTCATTTGAAAATTAACGGATAGACTTTGTTTCAAAGACCATGACAAAAACTTGAGCTGAAGAACACACACAGACACTACTTTTACTTCTTTTTTTAAATGTAAAAAGAGGAGGGTTCAAATGCCTCCATTTTTCCATGCCTCCATTTCTAAAAATTTAATAACTCAAAATTTAAAACTTAAAAGTCAAATAAAACCGTTGGATATGATCTACATCATTTTATCTATGTGATCATAAAAAATTATCACATTTTGATTTTGTTTTTATGTGAATCAATAAGTTGAAAAATCAACGTCTAGAAATTATCCACATTAGTACGCTTTTTACAAACTCTTGATGACAACCAAAATAAAATTGAAATGTCATAATTTTTTACACGTGCATAGATAAAATGATGTAGATCATATCCAACGGTTTTATTTTGACTTTTAAATTTTAAATTTTGAGTTATTAAAGTTTTTAAAAATGGAGGCATGGTGGAGGCATTTGAACCCTCCTCATTTAAAAAATACAGCACTATTCCCAAAAAAAAAAAAAACCCAAGAGGCTGTTTGGCATTTTGAGAAAATAAAATACCCCAACAAATTCACAACTAAAATCTAAGCATAAAAAAAATTATCAAATGATAGGTACTTCCCCAAATTTATAGTTAAGTAATTTTGGTTTTACAGAACATTGTTTATTGAACCACAGACTAAAGTCGAAAATTCCCGTCTTCAATATGTGTGATTCTTAAATTCAGATCTTAAATTCTTAATTGCAAAAAGCTACCAATATGACTGAAATGCCCTCCCTAAAGAGTCTCCATTTATGATACTTCACAGTTCACACTGCCGGTATCAAGGTTTAAAAAAAAAAAAATCCCCAAATATGGCACCAATATAATGCAATTAAATCGGTCATGACTCGCGAGTATAATTTACATTTTGCATTTGTTATTTTAACTTGGTTTAAGAATCCAAATTCTTGAAAATTTTGTAACTTTTAATGGATACCACTAATTTCAGATACAAACCTGACAAATAAAAATTTATGTTTCAACATTTAGCATTTAATTAACAAAAATTTATAATTTGATAATTATCTAGGCTTAAATTTCATAACTTAATTCATCACCAGCATTTAGTGAGTTTTGTCACCACATTCAATTGAATGCCAAAAGACAACTAATACCAGTGAACAGATCAAACAACTAGAAAATAATTGTAGACAAAATCTATGACCAAATTAGTCAACGAGAAACATCACAATAAAATCAAGAAAACAAAGAGTCATTCAGAGATAAAGATTTCAATTCTTCACTAATCGAATAACATTCTTTACATTGACATTTCACAAGCACCGAACAAGAAACCCTTAACAGAACAAAACCTAAACACTTAAAAAAAAAATCCCTATCGTTAACCTACCACAATTGGTCAAAACCCGAAACCCGGAACTGAAGACCTGAACCCGATTAAAGTACGTACTCTATCCAAAACAGCAAACACCAGAACCGACGAACCCAATCTAACCCCCAAAACCGTACAGGGTCCTCCCCTGGCGCTTGAGCGCATAGACCACGTCCATGGCAGTGACGGTCTTCCTCCGGGCGTGCTCTGTGTATGTCACAGCGTCTCTGATCACATTCTCAAGAAAGATCTTGAGCACGCCACGTGTCTCCTCGTAGATCAAGCCACTAATACGCTTGACGCCGCCACGCCTCGCCAGACGCCGGATCGCCGGCTTCGTGATGCCTTGAATGTTATCCCGAAGCACCTTCCTGTGGCGCTTGGCACCTCCCTTTCCCAGCCCCTTGCCTCCTTTGCCTCGACCAGACATCGTTGCCGATCTTGGATTCTTGGAAGACGGAGAGAGATTTCAGGACGAGGAATAAATTATTCTTTGGGGTGATGCGATGTGGGAATAGAGAAATAGAGGATTTAATTTATAGGAAATTTAGATGGGCACTCGATCCGTGGGCTCTTGAGAACGGACCGTTTAGATCAGTAAACGAACGGTGTCGATCGAGAATGATATTGGCGTGGATCGATGACGTGGACACATTTCCGCAAATTTGTGTTTGTTCGCGATGCCGATGATCCATATCCTCGACGGTACCGTAAAAGATTCCCTTTTACAGTTAGCTATTTACGGTTTGAGATTAACTCTCAGCCGGTTTAGGATTCGGGCTAATGCAGGGGCAGTATTATTGGGCTTTGAGATGCGTGCCAAGTTAAAAACAACGGTCCAGATCAAGTAATTGTAAAAGATTCCCTTTTACGGTACCGTCGGTGATATGAATTCGATGCGAGAGAGAGTTGGAATGCTTTATGGGGATCTTATGTGCCGTTTTTCGTGATTTCATTTGTGTAAGGGTTTCTTAAAACCGGCATTGAGTTTTGATCAAGCGACTACTCTGATACATTAGGAATTTTTGCAACAAATTTAAGTTTATGCTAATAATTCCTAGTGTTAATATGTAATAACAAAAAAAAATGTGTGAGTGAGATACATTTTATGTATTTTTATCACATACAAAAAACATGTGTCCACATAAATGATTAGGGTATGTTCGGTGACTTTGAGGGAATGGGTATGGGTGTGGGATCAAAAAAAAGTTGAACTAAATTTTACTGTTGCTGTGGTAAAAAAAAATTCAATCAAGAGTCAATTTTTTTTTTCCACAGCAACAGTAGAGTTGCCGCCCTTAGTAAGTGTGATACACCTAATAAGACAAACACAATTTTTGCTCAATCGTTGTAAAACCAGGGAACTCACATCTGTGGGATGTAAAATCATATGAATTTTTATATTAAAAAATATTGTCCAATGAAGAAATATATACACACATAATTTAATAATTGAAAATACTGTAAAAGATATTAATTATGATATACTGGTGAAAACTAATAAAATGACAAGGGAGGAAATTTTGAGCAGAGCTGCCATTTTCATTTTCATCTTCTTGATTTGTTGTAAAGGAAGGGAGATGTGGCAATATTTTGAGAGATGGGGCAGGGTTATATAATAACATAGAGGGCGGTTTTGATGTTAAATTAAATAGAGCGGTGAGGTTTGAGATAAAACAACTTACAAACATTAATTGATGGTTCAGGTTTGAGATAAAACAATTGACAAACATTAATCAATGGTTTAATTGGTATACATGTTAACATATTAGCACTTCTAGGCATTTCTTTTCAGATGTAGTAACTTTTGTTTATCAATTGCCGACAAAATCTAAAAAGATCTTCTTATTAGTCGTAAGTGCAGTGTGTTGGACTGTTTAGAAGCACCGCAATGAACTGTGTTTTACTGCAACCTCTATTAAAACACCTAGGCAAATTATATTTCTAATTTTATCTCTAATTCACTACTGGACAGCTCAAGTGCAAGCAGCAGGTCAGAGAGAAGACAACCCTTTGGCTTCTGGGCAACACCGATGAGATTCCTATTTGCAGCTGGCATCCTGATAATCAGATGGTGCTTGCGGAGTTTCCGATGGTGATGGAGGACATGCAGATGGTGATCTATGAAGGGGACTCCAATCTTGCAAATGCTTAGAAGTTTAGATTCTGTGGTGTTTCGTAATAAGCAGTTTAGATATATTTACCTCAGCCCTTGTTGGTGGCTTAGTGTTATCAGCCATTGTTTGTTGATTAGTGTTAATAATTCTTGGTGGTGGCTTCGTCTTAGAGTCTGTCCTTTAACATGGTTTTCAATTTTTGGTGCTGCCTATATGAGGCATGGGTATGTTTGTGTACAGAGTATCATTTTGGTCGCGAGATATCTTGTTAACCCCTACTGTAACTTAACTTGTTTTTCTACAATGAAATGGGCTTTGGCCTTTTATCCAAAAAAATTGATATACATGTTGTTTTACTCATTCCTGACTTAATTAAAATATGAATAAGGGTTTCAATTGAAACACTAAATTGATACACTAAATTGGTCATGTATGGTCTTTGTTTATTATCTTCATTACTTGATGTTTCGCCAACTCCTAACGTGTCTCTATATATTATATCTTCATTTAACATTCTTTTCAAGCGCTAGTGCTCATTAATTTAGTGTGTTTAGTGGCAGAACTAGAAATGATCGGTAGGGGGGTCTAACTAGTTTTCTTGTCACTTCGTCGCAGAGTGGTCACTGCTAGTTTTCTGGAACAAGAGGGGACCAAGGCCCAGGCTGGCTCAGGCCTTGGTTCTGCCCCTGAGTGTGTTACTTGATCTCCATGAAACTCTATTATGCAATTAAGTTGTGTTGTTATAGTATCGGATTTATATGTTCTCATTATTAATATTTATTCGAGTCTTATGAGTAATGGTATCATGATAACAATAATTAATAAGAAGAAATGTTATCATATATCTTAACGCATACAGCAAAAAGTTTAACAAAATATTAGTTTATAATCCTAGCATCTAACAATATATAAATACGAGTGTTATAAACTTAATATTGTAAAACGTTAACTAACTACTTAACTAGTGTACCAAAAATATAATATTCTAAATACACATTTATATATAATATGACTATACGACTTATTTAATTATCTTGCCTAACTTGGTAAGTAAATACTATGTTTGCTCTTCGCTTAATCTATATTCCTCCCGAAAAACTTACTATCAATATGATGCAAAATAATTTTTGTTCTTCAAACAACCTATGTTTGATTTTGTGCATTTATACAATTATTAATATCATATCTATATTTTTTACGTAATGTTACATTCTTCTCGTCTTTAAAGTAAAACAACCTATTTAATTCTCAAAGAATCGTAGCCCAACTCCATTTTAATTAGCCTGAAATTGTTTTATAAACATTTAAAAAATAAAGAGCAAAGCTAGGGTGTGATGTGCTCATCAAGAGGTATATCGGATCGGCTTCAAACGACGAATCTAAATAGTTGAAATCTATGTACTTCATGAGTGATGCATGTACATGCAAAATTTTGAAAGTTTCGAATTTATTGCTACAAGATCAAGCGGTCAAAGAAATGAACATTTCATAAGTTCTTTTATAAGTTGTTTTATATATTCATTTTTCATCATTTCTTTGACCGCTTAATCTTTTAGCAAATAAATTCAAAACTTTTAAAATTTTGCTTGTACATGCATTACTCGTAAAGTACATGAATTTCAACGGTTTATATTCGCTGTTTAAAGCCGATCCAATATATTTTTAGAGTTGTGCTCACCAAACTCTCTTAGTGAGCATATCACACCTTAGTTTTGCTAAAAAATAAATAACTAGATGTGCACCGAGAAATAGTTAAATGTACACAACATAATAGAAAAAGCGGGCATCCAAAGTGAATGAAAAATTCGCATATAATTATCCGCATTTTAAAACATTACAAATATAATCCAAATCCACCGCTATCCCTATCCTGTCTCCTTGAGGAGAGAGATAGAGAGAAAAGGAGAAATAGTATGGCGCTGCTATCTCTGAGGATGGATAGCAACAGATTTGAACCCGAAATTTTTATGGTTGCCACTCTAAAAAAATCAAATTAAATTAATATTATTCGTTGGAGGTTTTATTCAATACTACCCCTCTTGCTAACTCAGTTTGCGCACCAAATAAGATGGTGCGCGGACTGGATTGGCGCATCAACTTTTTCACCGTATACCAGAATCAGCCTATTGCGCAAACGGTGAAAAAGTTGGTGTGCGAACCCAGTCTGCGCACCAGCCAATTTGGTGCGCGAACTGGGTTAGCGGAAATGGTAGTATTGAAAAGAACTCTGGCGGGGTGGTATTGATTTAATTTGATTTTTTTTTTGAGTGGCAACAATAGAAAATTCGGGATTTGAACCCGTACAAATATACTTCAATCTTTTTATGACGAAAATAGTATGAAACTTAGCTGTTATGTATTGATCAGATAATAATAATGTTCATCTATTGATATATTTTTTTGCTCGAGGAAAGTTTTTCAAGGTATGCCGTTAAGAAGCTTTTAAAGAGGTTTTCATGTACATATAGATATATATACTAATATTATAATAAGAGAAAAGATTTTGTCCTCCAAGTATTCATTTTATGTATTGTATTAATAAATATTTAAATCATTATTTTATAAGATATAAATTATTCATAAAATAAAATAATAAAATATTGAATAAATCGATTCTATCATAAATTACTAAATTAAAACCAGTAAAATATTGATTAAATTAATTTTATCATAAATTACTAAATAAAAATTAATATGAAATGTATTATAAATCAATATAAATAAAATAAAAAATAAAAAATATATAGTAAAAAGTACTAAAATTATATAGTATATGTATAAATAAAAAATATCATATATAATTTTGGATTTATTAATTACCTTATATGATAACGAGTACGAAATAGCTCTTATCCGTATTCTTATCCAATAAGCTAATGAATTTTTTTCCTTACCCATATTCATACTCGATAAACCAAAATTTTTATTAATACCCTCACAAAAAAAAACCACAAATTTTGAAGATTTCCATATTTACCAGGATTGCAACGACAAATGGCAGCCCCGCAAAAACTCAAAAGAACCCAAAGTTTCAATTGTTACGTTCATTTTTAATATATATTTTTAATAATTTTCAAAAATAGAAAGAACAATTAATAATTTGAATATGTTAGAAAGAATATCAAATAAAATAGATAAAATATCTTAAAATTTAGATGTATTAGAAGGACTCTGAAATATTTTTCAGGGAAAATTTCTTCCGCGGTAAAAAATTAAACTATTTCGTGGTGTGTTACTGGAAAAAAAATGCTTTGTATTTGAATTATTGATCCCGGTTCAAAAGTCACTTCTAGTAAATAAAGAAAATTATTGTGGTCCTTCTAGTACATTCAAATTCTAAGGTACTCTATCTATTTGAAAAAAAAAATTCCTTGCCATCATTACAAAAGTCAAATAATTTTTTTTCCGAAAATAGATAGAGTATCTTACAATTTGAATGTACTAGAAGGACCATGGTAATTTTTTTATTTACTAAAGTGACTTTTGAACCGAGATCAATAATTCAGATCCAAAACATTTTTTTTTTCCAGTAACACGTGAAGAAATAGTTTAATTTTTTTTATAGCTGGAAAAAATCCTATCTGAAAATTTTTTCGAGGTCCTTCTAGTACATCTAAATTATAAGATGTTTCATATATTTTATTTGATGTTCTTTCTAACATATTCAAATTATTAATTGTTCTTTCTATTTTTGAAAATTATTAAAAATATTAAAAATCAACGTAACAATTGAGACTTTTAGAGTTAGAGTCTATCCATATATATAGGTTGATGAGCCCGGGAGACTTTTAGGTTTTTTTTTTTAGTTTTTGCAGGGCCGCAATGACAAATGACGGCTTCAGTCTTAGGGGGCACTATTTGTTGTTGCGGTTCAAATAAATATCAAATTTTACATAAATAGTGATCTTCTGATTTATCTTTTTGTTAAAAATATATTTAAAAATTTCAGCCCGATAAACTAACGAAAAACAATATTATTCATATCCGCCTTATCAAATTCTGTCTGGCGCTGTGCATTGATGCAGAGGATGCGAACCCACGAAATCAACATGGTACCACTCTTTTTTCTTTCAAGAAACCTCCAATATTCCTAGAACATTATTTTTCTTCAATTCTATTGGCCAATAAACATAATTTTTTAATTGGCAGTTAACCTCATGCATCTGATCTTCTATGCTGACGTGGCGGTTTTAGACTTGCTTCCAGCATCCGTGGCCGAAATAAAACAGAGATTTTTTTCTTTAACCGGGACCTCTTTGTACATTATTGTCTTTTTATAATTCCTATATTGTGACTCGAGTTCATAGAATGTGCTTTTCGGTAAATTCAATTTTGATTTAGGTAACTAAGAACCATGCTTTTTGTATAATCTACGACTTGAGACTGCTGATCCGATATAACAATCAAACTTAATTCTAGGTTTCAAGATCCCAAATCGGATTGAAACCGACAAAGGATATGTACATGCCCCTCATTGAGAAAATAGAAAGAAAATTAAGTGGCTGGAAATGCAAGATGCTATCCCGGGGAGGCAGACTAGAGTTGGTACGATCGGTTATGTCGGCCGTTCCAATCTACCACATGACTTGTTTTCAACTGCCACAATGGGTAATTGGTAGAATTGACAAAATTCGTAGAAGCTTTTTTTGGGGCAAAAATGGATCACAGGGAAAAGGTATCTCAATAACAAATTGGGAAACTGTGTGTATACCACGGAGGTACGGCGGCCTTGGCATCTCCAATTTGAAATTTGTTAATGTTGCGTTGCTACTTCGGTGGTGGTGGAAAACCTACAATGAACCGGACAGCCTATGGACAGTCACGGTTGCCAAAATACGAGCGAAGGGCACGGCTGGCATAAAGCCCAAAATTTGGAATGTTACTGGATCTTTCTTTTGGTCGCAGCTGAGTCGCATAAAAGGTTTATTCACGTGGAGCACTACTTGGATTGTGGGTGATGGGGCATGCATATCCTACTGGTACGACAATTGGCACGAGAGGCCGAGAGCAACCAATAGGGTCCCGGCTGTGAGTAGGCCGTGCATTTCACTCAAAGATGCATGGGAGAGGAGACACTAAATAAACCCGAATGAGACGGCCATTGATGAGGTAGTCACGTTTACTGAAACTGAGGACCAAATTCATTGGAGATGGGGAAGGATGGGTGTGTACTCTGCTAAATCAGCCTATAAAATGTTGGCTGAGGGGGGCCGGATCAAGAGCTTGCACCACGACACATGGCGCTGTAAGATACCACCAACTGTTCAAGTGTTTGTCTATTCGGTACTAAACGATAAGCTACTGACAAGGGAGGAGTTGAGACGACGTGGAATGCATTTGCCACTAAATTGCGTGCTCTGTTCTAATTGCCCGATTGAATCCGCACTGCACCTCCTCTACTTATGCCCGTACTCGGTGGCAGTCTGGTTCGAAGTTTCCAACATTACTCGGATACCACTCATGACCCCGGCTATGACAGTGCACCTGGTCTGGCAGCGGTCTTGGGAAACAGTAAGATCTAGAAGGATAATTAAATACAAACAGTGGATGGTGCGGTTCATATGTGTAACTTGGATGATATGGAAGCAGAGGAATGCGATTGTTTTCGATGAGCATAGGCTACCCCCTACACTACTGGCAAGAAGATGTGCTCAGGAAATGCGACTATGGCTACGCTATTGTTGAATTATTGGAAGTGATGGGAGAGCGCCACACTAAATCATACTGAGTTAGAGGTAGGCAACAGCGAAGGTTTAAGCACTAACGGGTACTGGCCTGCTAGTGGATGTGTCAATGATATAGGCTATTAGTCCTTTTGGTCCTTTTTTAGTTTCTTTGCTAATATTATTTGGTGTGCTGTCACACAGATCGGCAGATACATATACGAGGGACTTTTGTAACCATACATATTTAATGCAATTCAATTGGCAGCTACTGCCAATTTTTCAAAAAAAAAAAATATCCCAAATCGGAAAGTCTACTTAATCTTAGATTTATTTGAGCATGTTTATCAGTCATATATAAAAGAATTCATAACACACTCAGGAGATAAATTATGATTCAAATCATCAATCCGAATCGGAATCGTGGTGACGCCTCTGCTTCTCTTTGCATGCAGTTCAAATCAATTTGGAGTTTTATAGTAATAAAATTAAATTCAATCCGACCCAACTTAAACCCGATTCGAGTGTTGATCCAACGACTACTAATTTGATACATGTGGGATTTTTGCAACAAAACATAAGTTTATGCTAATAATCTGTATTGTTAAAAGGTAATAGCAAAAAAAGAAATGTGTGAGTGATATACATTTTATCCATTTTTTATCACATAGATAAAACATGTGCCCACATAAATGATTCATGAGTGTGATACATCTAATTAACATGATAAACATAAGAGAATATCACGAAAAAGGGAAACTAAAAAGATTGCTCTTTGGTGAGGCGATTCGTTAGGCGATTCTTGGCGATTTGTTAGGCGATTCCTGGTGATGGGAGGCCGCTTCAGAGAAGTCACTACTGGAGATGGTTGGAGACAAATCGTTCGCTTGGATAATCGCGCCCCACCTACAACATTCCATCATCAGCGAAGATACACAGGTAAGTACAACAAATTTAATGATCTAGGACACAAAAAAATTAAAAGTAGTCATACTTTCTCCCAACGTCCAATCGTCCCTGCTGCAAGTACGTGCCAAAACTCAACCACCAGTACTCTCACCTCCCTCATCCGCCATCCCCATACAACGGTAAACCCCAACCATACACACCAGCATGCCCCACATTATACCCCCTACAAACAGCACCGTTCCATCTCCAACCTCCTAATCACCCAGCCCCTCCACACACAACACTACCAGTTACTAAACCACCAGCCAGAGAAACACCGACCCTCTCAAACAACAATGCCACGAAAGAAACACACTACCATCCACCATAACAAGCCACACACCCCGCCAGCCCCGAGAACTTATGCCCACACCCTCACCCCCCCGAATAACATTCACCTTATCCAGCACCCCTTCCGTTTCCCACAACCAATATGGAAAAGCTACCTCGACGCTAATCCTTGGACATTCTCCTCTACACCCAATGAGACCCCAGTCCCCCCTCACCTAGCACAACCACCGCTGAAACTCCCCATTCCACCCGATGCCACCCATCACCTCTGGAAAGGGACGTGCTATAACTGCTTAGAACTAGGTCACGACCAAAACGAGTGCACACGACAAGAACGCACATGCGCAAAATGTTGGCAAACGGGCCACGAGGCCAAGTCTTGCGATTACACACCAACTTCCAAACCGCCACCATTCGACCCTCTCATGCCGCGTGGTAACATGGGCGATACGCAAATGCCGGCAAGACCGAACAAAACAATGGTCTTTATCCCCGAGACCAACCAAATGCAACAAGACGCTTCCGAAATGAACCGGGCAATCGTCATAGACGCAAGACTTCGACAACACCATAACCTACACGTGCTCCAATCCATGCTCATGGCGGCATGTGCTACCCCCTATCCCTTCCCCATAACCCAAATGACGGATAAGCAATACTTATTAGTGCTGCCACCCGGCATCGAAAGAGACTCTTTTCTACAGGCCCACTCCATTCACCTACGGGAAACGGGCTACGTGGCATTCCCATGGAGTCCAGCAGTTAACGGTACCCCATTGCCAATGAAATTCAAACTCTGGATTGATCTCAAGGGTATGGCGCCAACCTCTTGGACAACCGAACATCTTCTCAGCGCAGCAGGATCATTTGGATGTGTCCTGGAGCATGCCGCAATGGCCAACAGGGCTTCTATTGAAAGACTGAAGGCGGTGGTAGCAGTCCCTGACCTTGCTCTCGTTCCACATACAGTCGGCGTCTGGGTACGTGGTATTCTACGTGAGGTTCTGATCACAGTCCACGCATGGATAGAGGAACCGATCCCTAGCCCCACCCCACCGGACACAACACCGCCCGACTCCTTCTTCGAGCAAGCAATCACAGGTTACCCCCCAACAGCTGCCACTTCCAACCTCATCCAGGGCCCAGACAGACTCATGGTGGACTTCGAAACCTTGTTCGCAATCTGGTCTACCACAACCATGGGAAAAGAAAAACAAAGCATCGAGAAGATACTACAGAATAGTCCTCTCTTCGCAGCACGACTGGGAGCGTCGTCGCAGCAGACCTCCAATGGCATTACCGCGGCGACGGCACTAGACAAGGGAAAGGCGCAACTGGAGGATACAGTCCAAAAAACAACTGGAGAGGAAGGGTCCCAAGGACGGAGTCAAATCCTCATTAAATGCGGCCCATCACTACTATCCCACGCTGAATCATCCTTCAGGGCTACTACCCAACCTACTACAGTACATTCGGCGAATTCAGACCTGACACAGACTTTCTTGGGCCACACCATAACTGTACCACATCACCAAAATCACAGTGCAGTCACCTCACAAACTCCAACCCACGAAATGCAAAGTGCGGGGGCCCGAATACTGGAGGAAATTTTAGCAGGCCAGACCAAGACAAACCAAGCCCAAAATAATTCCCAACCAAAGTCTAAGCCCATCTCCCCCAGGTCTCTCCAATTTCCGAACAGCCCAGATCCGAACCCAAAAACTCCAAACTTAGACCCGATAGTGGTTCCGCTCTACCCTAAAGAGCTAACAGGAGGAGTCTCTCTCCCAGCGTCAGTAGACCCACAGATAGCGGCCAACTTCGCAGCCAACCAAGGACCGCACATCCGATGTCTCCAACCTTACCTTACGCTGCCCCCAAGCCCCCTATCCCACCCATGGTTATACACAGCTGCAGAAATAGAGGCCTACAAGCACAAACTCACCATTCCAGACGAGGCCCCCATCTCCCAAGACCCAAACCACGAAAATGACTTCCCAAACTCAGCCAAAGATACCGAATCAGAAAAAGGAGATGATGAAATGGAATACGAGGAGGAAGAGGAGGAAGAACAGAGGCCCGAACAGTACAGAACTGACGGAGATAAGACCCTCTCCGGAGATGGCTCAGGTGGCAGTGACGGCAGGGTCCGCAAAAGTGCAAAGGCGGCGACCACCACACCTCGAAGGAGCAAGCGAATTGCACAGCAGCCGTTTACTAAGCACTACTCTCCAAAGAAAATCACGGACTCTAGTGGTCACATTGGTAAGAGAAAGTCCACTCCGGTGAAAGAGCGAGCACAGATCGCCACGGTGATGGCGGCTTTGGAGGATGAACAGCTAGAGGCAGTACCACTTCAGCAGGAAACCATCAATGCGGTGAACAGATACTGCGGCACAGAGCTAGGTGACCGACTAATCCCACTTGAGGGGGCGGCCTCAGACCAGCAGGTACTAGATGCACTAACGGCCGGCTACGACATGGACGAATCCATCCTACAGTCTCTGGAATACAACCCGGAGGAAGATGATTTCACTGACGACGAAGACGAACCAGAGGAAGAACCAATGGAGGAGCCCGAAGAAGAAGACAAGCTTCAGGAGGGGGCTACGGACTCAGACGAGTGATCTAGCTTGGGATAGCATAGCTACTACCCAGAGATGTCTTAATTTTAGTTTTATTATGTTACTGAACTATAATTATGTTTTGTGTTTCGGTTTAGTTGTTTTGTACCACTATGGTCATTTTGAGAATGTGCCTGGGACAGCCACTCTGCGGGTAGTTTTTGTGTGGAGCTATGCGAACTATATTTTATGAATTTTAACTTTCCTATTAGCTTATTGTGTTGGAATGTGAGAGGGTTGGGAGACCCGCAAAAATGTGCAGTGATTAAGAATGTAGTTATAGACTCCCACTGTGATATTCTTTGTTTTCAAGAAACAAAGTGGAGTGAATCCTCCCTAACGAGAATAAGCCAAATTTGTCCGGCATCACTGAGAAATTATACGACTTTAGATGCGGTGGGGAGTAAGGGAGGGGTCTTACTCGCGTGGAGTAATTCCTATCAAACTCTGCTAACTTCGACCAATTCTTATAGTCTTACGATAATACTAGAGAGAGATAATTTCAAAATGATGATTACGGGAGTATATGGGCCTCAAACAAATAGTGAAAAACTTAACTTCTTAAATGAGCTGAAATCAATCCGGCGTCTGAATGACCACCCCTGGCTAATAGTGGGGGATTTTAATATTCTTAGATATGTACATGATACCACAGGTTCCAACTTTGATTTAAACATGGCTTTGGAATTTAACAGACTTATCTCAAATTACAATCTATATGACATCCCGCTACAGGGCCGAACTTACACCTGGTCTAACGGCCGACCTAACCCAACATTCTCTCGATTAGACAGAGCTCTCATCTCTCATACGTGGAACACCCTGGGAATAACTTACTCACTCACCGACCTACCACAACCGGCTTCAGACCACACCCCTCTCTTACTTTCCATCAAACCACATGTAAACCAACAAAGGCGACAATTCAAGTTCGAGGCGTATTGGCTGCGCCACAGAGATATTGAACAGGTAATACACAGTGCATGGGATGAGGTCCCGGGGTCATCCAACCCGGTTAAGAGTTTCCGGGCCAAACTCGCAGGAGTTAGGCGCACCCTGCAGCGATGGTCTTAGGAAGTCTTTGGCCAAAAGGACACTTTTCTGACAAGATCGAAGTGGGCTATTAGACAGTTGGATAGAGCACAGGAAAAGAGAGGGCTAAATAACTTGGAATATAACTTGCGTATCAAACTCCGAGAGCACGCATTCCGTCTGGCACTCGTTTTGGAAACGAAATGGAGACAGAGATCTGGCTGTAAATGGTTGCAGCTGGGAGACAAAAACACAAAATATTTTCATGCCTCGGCCAATGCGCGCAAAAATAAAAATTCAATTAAGGGACTCAAAAGAGGAGACGGAACAGAGATACCGGTCCAAGGACTCCACGCGGAGATCCTATCACATTTCAAAAACCTGCTGGGAAGAACCACACCGACAAGGCATCCGTTCGACCTCACAGGACGGGTGGGTCCAAACCTCCAAGCCCAACTAGCCGGTATGGACGCAACAATCACTAATGAAGAAGTGCGGACGGCAATAATGCAATTACCAAAAAACAAAGCGAGTGGACCGGATGGCTTCCCTATTGAATTCTACCAGAAATTCTGGGGAATAATTGAGGTGGACTTTATGAAAATAGTTTCGACCATGCACACAGGACAGCCGAACCTATCACCAATCAACAAAGCAGCCATCTCATTGATACAAAAGAAACACAACCCGAGCTCCATTGGGGACTATCGACCGATCAGTGTGATAAACACATCGGTCAAGATCTTGACCAAGGTTATGGCCAACAGGCTGCAGCAATTCCTACCATTACTGGTCTCCAACAGGCAAACAGCTTTCGTCAAGGGTCGATCTATAATGGAGTCTTTTTTAGTAGCAAGAGAATTCCTATCCGCGTGCGGCAAGAAGAAGATACCCTCGGTATTATACAAAGTAGATTTTGAGAAGGCGTTCGACACAGTGAGCTGGTGTTTCCTCACAAACCTCCTTGTCGAAAGGGGATTTCCGCCCGGGTGGATCTCCTCGGTGATCTCAGTGCTAAAATCATCCAACTCTACAATCAGGATAAACGGTAACCTCACGGCATATTTCAAACACGAAAGAGGCCTGCGACAAGGCGACCCTTTATCGCCGATGCTATTCATTTTAGTGGCAGACTCCCTTAATTGGTTAATCAGGAATTCCATCACACTCATGCACCCTCCAATCCATATCCCGACACAGCCCATTCAGTACGCGGATGACACTATTATAATAGCAGAAGCACACCCCCGCACACTCAAGATAGTTGCTCTAATCCTTTCCATCTATGCAAAACTGACGGGGCTTAAAATCAACAAAGCAAAGAGTGCATTCATACCGGTAGCCATTGGGCAAACCGGCATAGCGGTGATAGAAAGAATCCTAGGGAGTCCGCGGGCGGACATCCCAATCAAATACCTGGGTTTACCTCTCTCGGACAGAAAACCGATAAAAGAGGACTACCTACCGCTGATCGCAGCGGTAGAGAGTAGAGTGGCAAGTTGGAAGTCGGCCCTGCTTTCTTTCGGAGGGAGACTCATCCTAATCAGATCGGTGCTGTCGGCCCTACCGATACATTTCATGCAAGCATTCAAAATTCCGAAATGGGTATTCAGTAGAATCGACAGAATCAGACGGAACTTTTTGTGGAAGGGACAGGATGCATGTAAACCAATAAATTGCCTAGTCAATTGGGAAAAAACATGTGCTCTCAAGATCAATGGGGGCCTCGGGATCATGGACCTACGGACCCAAAATGAGGCCCTTCTAACCAAATGGATTTGGATAGTGCACAAATACCCACAGAGTAACTGGGCCAGAGTACTACACTTACTACATGATATAGAGCACGTCGCCCAGTTGGGGAACTCGGATGATCACTCCTCCTTTACAAAAGACCTAAAGGGTCTCGGGGGTTTCCATGACGTATCGATACGGCAGGACCCAGACACAGGAGAGACCGTTTGGAAGTGGGAGGCAAGTGGGTGTTTCTCAACTTCATCGGCGTACAGAATACTACACAACAGGGGAGTTATGTGCCCACACCAAGGCCGGTTATGGAAGATCAAGGCACCGGCAAAGGTCAAAGTATTCCTATGGACCTTGCTACAGAAGAAATTGCTAACGAAGGACACACTAGCAAGACGGGGATGCAACATCACGGGGGGGTGTGTCATGTGTGATGACACCAATACGAGGGAGACGACGGCACACCTATTCTGGAACTGCTCATACACAAAGGATTATTGGTCGAGGTATGTTAATATATGCAACTTCAACTTCACAGCAACTGATTCCAGATCGCATGTCCACCTGTGGAAACGAAATCTAGGTGCCATGGACGCGGCCGGTAGAAAAACATGGGAGATCGCCTGGTCTGCGGGTTTGTGGGCCATTTGGAGAGAGAGAAACAATCGAATCTTCAATAACAGAGCAAAACCGGTACTAACCCTCATTGCGGAGACGGTATCGGAGGTGAGACAGTGGGAGCGCCACTGTTGAAGAAACTATACGAGTATTTACATATAGATAGCGAAATATTTCACTGTAAATAAGGATTGAGATATCATGTAATATATAGCGAACTTGGCCCATTTGGGCCTCTGTACATAATTTTCTTATCAATGAAAAATTGTAGGATGGCAAGTTGCCACCTACCATAAAAAAAAAAACATGATAAACACAATTAAGCAGAGGGTTCCTCAATCGTTTTAAACCAGCGAACTTAGCACTCTTGTGGATGTAAAATCATATGAATTTTTATATTCAAAATATTGTCCAATGATGGAATATATACATATATCAAATATATTGGTAAAACTGTACAAGATATTGATATGGAATATTGGTGAAAACTAATAAAATGACAAGCCCTTTTCATCCGTGAAGTTTTTGGGACATAAGTTAACACTATAAATTATATTAATTACAATATTACTTGTTCAAATCTTCAAAAATGTTGAAATCGCTCCACTTCAAAATGATTATTTTTTAACCACTTATTTTCAAATAATATTTTTTAATTCTCAAATGAGTTTCTAAATAACTGTTAACATCTTTTTAAAAATCAAGGTCTCTAAAATTTCTAACTCTTACATCTCTGAAATTAATTTTAGAGTTTCTATTAAGCCACGTCAGCAACAAATTAAAAAGCAGAAATAATTTGAGCCAATCATTTGGTCAGCATAAAGTTTATAAACAGTTTCTTAATAAGAAACTTTACTGTATAGTTTCTAAATAAGAAACTCTCCCACGTCCCTGAAACTGGATTAGAAACTCTAATAGCATCAGAGATGTAGATGCTCTTATAAGCAAGTATGCGTCGATATTACAACAAGTGTGTATCTGTATAATGATAGTCGTGCATCAACATGAAAAATATTCAATAGTGCGCCGAAGAGTTCAAAAAAAGGGGGAGAGGAGGAAATAAGTTCATGAATCCTATTCGAAAAAAAAATTGTTTTTCCAAATGTTTTTCCCACAATTGGCCAACTTCGAGAAACACATAAAAAATATTTCTTATAGCTCTATGCCTCTATCCACATAATTGTCCACGTTTTAAAATCTAACTATTCAATAGAAGTTATTCTAATATGATGTTAAGAAACCTTTAAATAGGTTTTCATTTACATATACAGATATTAAAAAAATAAAGTTTATTCAATATATGATATTGATTAGAGGATAAACATGATTTAGGATTGCAAATGAATCGAGTTCAGAACTTGTTCATTTGACTGATAAATATAACTGATTCAAAACCCTATGAAATCTACACCTCTAACATGGTACAACTTCTTTGTCAAGAAAATTCCAATATACCTGGAGCATTATTTTTCTTCAATTAGATTTGTTTCACTAAACATAATTTATCTTTAACTCGCAGCTTACACCTTATGCATCTGATCTTCTATGCTGACGTGGCCGTTTTAGACCCGCATCCGTGACCGAAATAAAACAGAGAATTTTTTTTTGTAACTGGGACCTCTTTGTATATTTATTGTCTCTTTATATAATTCCTACATCACGCTCGAGTTCATAGAATGTGCATCCCACTTTTTGAAACGATAATTAATTGGGACAATTTTAAACTGGTTACATGCCTTTAAATTCAGGGTGAATGGAATTGGGACAATTTTTTTTCTTCACCAGCTACTTGATTTGAATTTGAACTCGAGAGCAATGTAACAAGAAAGACATTTCTTTTTCACATCAATAAAAAACTTAACCGTATCCACAAGAATTAGTTACATTGAACTTCTTAATAAATACTCTACAATCAACTGGTAAAGAAGATAATTGCGGCATAGTTCCCTAAGCTAATTCCACAATACATGGTAATCAATACGAGAAAAACAATACTACAAAATATAATTTTCACAATTTGTTCTTGGCTAGAACTATAAAGTATGCTTGTTCTGTTGTTCACAACAATTTTAATGCTTAATCCCCACTGACAACAGCAATTCTAAATTCAATTTTGATTTAGGTAACTAAGAACCACGCTTTCCATAGAATCTATGACTCCAGACTTCTGATCCGATATTGCGAACAAACTAGATTCTGGGTCCCAAGATACCAAAATTGGAAAGTCTCTATTTAATCTTAGATTTGAGCATGTTTATCGGTGCATATGTGAAAATTTTTATAACACAACACGCTCAAGAAATTCTGATTGAAATCAATCAGAATCGGAATCGTGGCGGCGCCTCTGCTTCTCTTTGTCAGGTCGACGGTGCTTGTGCCTGTCGTCAGTATCACGGTCCCGCTTCTTCTCATGCTTGTCCTTGTCTCTCCTTCTCTCTTTAGATGATTTCTCATGGCGCTTTTCTTCTTTTTCATTCCGTCGCCTCTTCTTCCTCTGCTCTTCGTCAGAAGATTCTTCCCTTTCTCTTGGCTGCGGGGATTCAGATCTCGGTTCCTGGAGCTGCTCTTGCATGGAGCTCGACTCCTCATTTCGCGGTGCCCTGTAGATTACAAACATCACAGTATAACGATCAATTAAGCCCATAAAAAGAAACAGCTTGAAATCATCCTCAAAAAGTATAAAAAAAAAAAAAAAAAAACGGGGAGTAAAACTTAACATCTTCTGAAGAAAGTAATCTGTGATATTTCATTGAGTGAGGCTATGGTACCATGCATAACGCGGATTGGTCCGTACTATGGATCAATATCTTTGTTTTGAAGTCCAAACAGTCGATCCAAACCGTTCAACATGATCTCCATATGAAAATATAATTGAAGACTAAATTATATATTTTTTCGAGTTTTTTTCACTAATTTTTTAGATATGTAGAAAATCACTATTTTAAACTGGTCTAGAATCTTTAGATCAAGTGATTTTCTACCTATCTAAAAAAATAGTAAAAAATTCTAAGAAATGTAAAATTTGATTTACAAGTATATTTTACATATGGTGATCATGTTGAACGGTTTGGATCAACTGTTTGAACAGTAAAAACGGAGATAATAATCCATAGTACAGAGCAATCCGCGCTATGCATAGTACCATAGCCTCACACTATTTCATTTACTGTAATGTTAAGTGCACAAGTGGACAAAAATGAGGAGAAAAATTACATACTTGTACAATCCCAGGCCTTGGACTTGAGCAGCCTCAGCATGCCCCGCACCAAGATCCTCAGCAGTGGAGGTTCTTTTAACAAGCTCGGCATATTCATGCTTGTCGAGGCGGTTGCCTTGGGCCCGCTTGGCCCGTTTAGGAGCCAAACCCAGAGCCTCTCGCATGGCCTGCTCCTCTTCCTCTTTAACCCTTCTTACCTCTTCCTTCAGTGCGTCTGCTGAGTTGTCCCCATTTTTGTCTTTAGTGTACCAGAACAGGTCCTTCCCTAAATAAATAAAAATAAATGAAAATAATGTCAGAAGTATGTGGGCATCCACTATTTTGTAATTTGGATGAGAACTTAAGGAACATTGACTTTATTATACTAACATTCAAGAATTTAAGCCTCAAATATAGCACATCAACAACAACTAGACAGTAATTTTTTGCTTTCAAAATCGCCAATTCCAGCATAACACTCAATTTTAATTCCGTACCTTTTCCCACATCCCCACTTAATGCACTTTCGTCCCTTAACAAATATAAAAGAAATTTTATCCAGTAAAACAAACATAGTGGCATCTCCAACAAGCACACAAATAAACACCAAACAAGAAAAAATAATCATTTTCAAACAAAAAGTTTAAAATTCAATCGGGGTACCGTGTGCAAAAGTTATCTCAAGCAATTACTTGTTAAATCCAAACAATAATTTGTTGCAAGTTCAATAATCACCAAATGCATATCATGAGAACTTAACTTTATAGCCTATCTGTCCTCCTTTAACCTTAAGTTCTGGTATACACAATTATCTAGGTTGCCTTTCTTCCGTATAAACATTTATGCTAATAAGTTTCATAAGATATTTATCAGCTGAAGTTAAATTACCTTTCTGCCATCTACCAACAGGGGCTTTGACGCTGTGGCCCAGATAGTTCTCTCTGTGCTTGTCTGCCTTCACATCATCCCACTTGAACTCTGTTTTTGTCATTAAAATTTACACATAAGAATTAGTTGAATCAATTTTCTTTGAAAAACAATAAGCTGAACCGATTAAGCTAAATATGGCATAAATATATGGTAATACTTCACACAAAGCGTTGCTGTACCATTCATATTTCTTACCAGTACAGACGGTAGAGGTTTTCAGTTCATTTCAGACATTCAATTAAGCCCCAATTTTGCTCCAAAAGAACCCAGTTCAACACCAATTTTTCCAAAATAAAAGAAAAAAAATGAAGAAAAAGAACTAGCATTGAGAGAGCGCTCTTACGATCTCGGCCGCCTCGAACGCCTCCTCTCGTGGGGTGATACATATTTCACACAGTCGGCAAGGTAGGAAGACGAATTGAACACGAAAAGAGGAAACCCTAATTTCACTTGGATTGATCGAGAGGAGAAAAGAAGGACAAAGAGATTGGTCCTGACTCCTGATTGATCAGAAAAGAGTATTCAGATCCAATGCAATACCTGACAGTGTAAAATGAGATCTGAGTCGTCTGTTTTAATCTGGCACGAATTTTTAAACGGACCTTGATTTTAGTTTTCATCACATGCGGTACGGTACTCACTCCAAATTCAGAAGAGGAATTCATATCAATATTTCTTTTTGGATCGGGACCGTCCAATCAGAATCCGCACGACCATTAAAGCGGACCCGTGCGTTCCAACTCGGGCCGGATTGGCCTGATTCCGGTCGAACGGCCTTGATCCAAACAGAAATATTCTGTTACCTCAGAGGAATGGATTTCGTGAGAGTCCGTATCTTTATTTCGGATCTATTATCGAATACCGACCCGATAGCAACCAAAGGCCCAAATCTCGAGTCCTGCATAAATCAGGCCCAAAAATGTCATGTGGGTCCCATATATCTGTTTAATTATACCCGGGTCGATTAAACCGGACCTATCCGGTCAGGTGAGCAGTCAATTTGCCGACATTTTTATTAATATACAAAGTTTAATACAAATTATTATTTATGCCCAGAATCTCATCTGATTTCGAAAAATATCCAAGCCGGCCAGAAAATGGCCGGCTTAAGGGTAGGAGTAAGCGGGCCATTTTCTGGTCGGCTTACCCGTGTTTTTTTTTTTTTTTTGTAGAGACACTATGAAGAGTAAAATAATAAAATCTAACACTGAAAATTTAAATTTTTTGTTTAAATTTTTTGTTAGATTACTTCTTTTGATTTATAATTAGCATATGTATACTAAAATACACTAGATTACTGGAAATTATGTTGAATTACACTATATGACAAATAATTAATAAATTATGTTGAATTACACTAAATTATAATAACTTCGCTAATTACGCTAAACTACGCAAAATTACGCTAAAGTAGACCGATTATGTGCCATCTTTCATGAATCATAAAAAATAGTAAAAATTGGTATTCTACAAGTTCATTATGTAAGTAATTTACTGAGCTACTTAGATTGAATAATATAAATGAAAATCTTAATCGGAAACTTTAACTCAAGTTTTGAGGCTCTTCCCTTAGTTTTTTTTGGCAATTTTGAATTTTGAAATCCAACATAGTGGACACGAACGCTTGCGAATTTTCGCAAGCTTTTCGAAAAGTGGTCATTTGCTGAAATCGGACACTCGAGCGCTGTTTTATGACAGTTTGAAGTTTCGCCGTCGTTTTCGCATTTTCAGTGAAGATATCGTCCCTATTCATATGTAATTTAGCGTAATTTACCGTATTTTAGCGTAATTTAAAATAATTTAGTATAATTTAACTTAATATAGTGTAATTCAACATAATTTTCAGTAATCTAGTGTATTTTAATATAAATATGCTAATTATAAATCAAAAGAAGTAATCTAATAAATAATTTAAACAAAATATTTAAATTTTCAGTGTTAGATTTTATTATTTTGCTCTTCATAGTGTTTTAAAAAAAAAAAATACAACGGGTAAGCCGGCCATTTTCTGACCGGTTTGGACATTTTTCAAAATCAGATGAGATTCTGAGCATAAATAATAAGTTGTATTAAACTTTGGATATTAATAAAAATGTCGGGTCAATTTGGCTTCTTATATAATAATCCGATCATACTCCTTCAAAGAAGCTCAAGAAAGAAGTGATAGAACAAAACAAAATCAAAAGAAGAGAGAATGGCGACGAGATCGTTGATCGGAGTGATGAGGCGCCTCGGCGGATCTCAGGCTGAGGTAACATGCGGCGCACGTGCTTCCGTGCGGCTATTCAGCGATGGCAAGGGGAAGGTTCTGAGCGAGGAAGAAAGGGCCAAAGAGAACGTTTTCATGCAGGTTTATTTATTTTTATTAAATCATATTGATCCTTATGCGAGGATTAGTTGAATATGATTTTGTGAGGATTAAGTTAATATGATTTTGTGAGTATTTTGGAGCTTTGAAGAGTTTAGGCGCTACTAGCGCGTGCGGACTCTTGTGCTCCAAAATTTAGGGTTTTATTTATTGAATGTTATTTTCCTTTCTTTGATCGGATGCAAATCTGACTATGTACCCCAGAATGTTTTTTAGGGTTAACATGCATTTTTCCCCCCAGTTTATTGGAACTTGGATAGTGAATTTATGTGAAGGACGTGAGTTTGCAGCTCCTAATAAATCTTTCTGATCAAGTTTAAGCTTAGTATAAGATTAGTTCTGGAGGCATAGTGACAAATAGCCCCAGAAAGGCAGAAACTTGATTCAAGGTCAATCTCAGATTGATCCATTGACATTTACTTGACTAGTTCAGTATTTGCTATCATGTTTCCTGTATTTAAGTTAAACCAATAGGGACAAACCTGTTACTAATTTTAAATATTTTTCGTATTATCCCTTGGCTTTAAATAAACTGTAAAAAATTTCAATAATTAGGGTACCTGTCACTGTTGAGTAATGTTGATTTTATTTTTTATTAGATTTGATAAATGGAGAAGGCTTACATATCCCACACACTTATTTTTGCTCTGTGGGATTTCACCCATGACCTCTTGGAAGTCATACTAAACACAATTTTTAAGTATTATTGTTTGATGCAATTCAGTTCGGTATTATTGTTTAATCCACTTTATACTGACTATTGCATATGTAGCATCTTATCCCCCCCCTCTCCCGAACCCACCCGGCTATTAAAATTGGAAGATGCTTTAGATATGTGAAATAAAAACATGTAAAATGACATTGAAATTTTGTTTTGAGAACAACACATTGATCAAAACTAACAATCGGGCATATTTATTTGCTATTTTTTAATAATCTCACAATTGATTAATACTAATATTGTTCATAATTTTTTTGTTTTCTGGTCAATGTAGAAATGGGAGAAAGAGAGGTTGGAGAAACAGAAAAAGAAGGCTGAAGCTGAGAAAGAGAAGTCTGACAAGGTTAGCTCCATTTATGTTTCTATCATTTGCAGGGATTCTGCATTTTTCTATTCATTTTCTTGATCTTTATTAGATAGAATAAGAATTGTGGTATGCACTTGGTACCAGTATATGTGGGTTGGTACAAATGGTTGAAGATACATATTTGTCATTGTACCTGTGCTTACTGGTACAATGAATGATACAGTTTGTTGCTACTCTCTTCAGTAGGTGTTATTACTTGCATGGTAACTTCCATTTCAGTTTTCTTCACTAGAAAAGCGGCTGGTTGTAGCTGAGGTTCATTCAGCTCTGAACTTCCCTAGGCTCAAAAAGATATTTTATTTCTCTTTAATAATTGTTTACTAGCTGTTTAATCCCAGCCATACTATCCTGGCTAGACCTTAAAAACGTGCTATGGTTGCATGATGTGTATCAATATGCTTAAAATTGAGCAAAATTTACTAAGAGTTATATTCATTTATCTAATCTATCTTTTCCTGTCGATCCTATTACAGACTCCTGATGGCTCGAAGAAAGAGTGATGTGGCAGCTTCTTTTTCCTTTTTTCAGTCTTTACTTTTGGATCAGGACAAAAATAAATGTATTATGTGGGAGGCTGTAATGGGAACCACATCTTGCATGTCTTGAATTAGGGCATATAACTCTGTCATCATTTGGTTTTATAGTGTTGTCACTCTCTTGTTATCTTGTGATGTGTAAATTGGATGTCTTGAAAGAGTTGTTTTGGCTTGCTGTGGAAACTAGACTAACTAGTACTTTTCATATGCCTGATCTGGGTTTTGTTGCTCTTTTATCATGTGCAATGGTACTTTGCACTTGGATCTGTTCACGTTTCACAGAGAAGATTGGCATCCTGAAGCTGCTTTTGCATTCTTTAATAAATTGAACTCTTTGGATCTAAACTGTTTCAGCAAAAGTTTACTTGATGCCAGAATACTAATCCAAATCAAATAGAATCATGCTGGTACTAATGCCAACATTGACAGTGCCTTCTGTAGTGTCATTGAAAATTAATAGTACCACTAACACTAGCCTATTTTGATGAAACCTTGAGAGGTAATTCCAACTAAAATACGGTTTGACAGTTAGAAATTCTTGTAATAATCATAAATTTAGGCTGAGAAAGAATAATATGGATCAACTCATAAACCAGTCAGGCAACTTTCACTTTTCCGCATTATTCAAAACTGAAAATGAAGAAAAGCTCATTTCAACCAGCCCTCTCCCATCAGATAAACAAAGAAAAGAAAGACAAGAAAAAGAGAAAAAAAATGTTCTGCTAAGGTCGTATAAGAAAAATACAAATAACAACATCAGCAAAGCTACTCTTATTACAGAAAACAGCAAAGAAGAGTACATGTGTCCAACTTCAGCATTGCAATTTTATGGCATACAGAAAAGGTGACCAAGTGAAGTAACAAAATTACAAAACCGATATCCTCAGTAAAAAAGCCATCAGAAGGCACTTCAAAAAAAGAAGCAACTCAACTGCATGGATCCAACAGTTTGTACTTAATCAGACACTTTGTCTTCAGATTTCTTGGGCTTGGAGAGTAGATACCAACCAATGGCACCGGCAAAAGCTACTGTTCCAGCTAGCACGCCATAGTTACGGTTCTTGTCAGTTGAATACCCTTCAGTTGATGACTCATGCACCGAGGGTCCCGCCTTTGCATCACCACTTGCAGCAGTTGGAGTTGCTGGGGGTTGTTCTGCTGCCTTTGGTCCCTGTTAGAACACCACATTAGTAAGGAATAATGATTACAGTTAACTTCGGTACAGTACTCGTGTCAGGTTTTTGGTGCCAAGGAAAAAAACTAAGGAGCAAGCCTATGTGGTTAAATGATACTACAACAACAACAACAAAACCTTTAGTCCCAAACTATGTGGTTAAATGATACTATGTCACTTATTTAAGGACTGCATCAGTTGTCCCAAGAAAGGCTCACAAATCAGCCAGTTACATATTTGCATAAATTCCTCTAGGGAAAATTAAAAAGAGCATGTGCTAGGCTCACCAAGAGAGCTTTAACTCTAAGATCTATCGGATTGGCTTCTAATTACAAATCCAAATCGTTGAAACCGATCTACTTCACGAGTGATGCACGTACATACAAAATATTAAAATTCATTTAGTACAAAGTCAAGCGGTCAACAAATGATGAAAAATGAATGCATTAAAATAACTAATAAATCTTCATTTTTTTTACCGCTTGACTTTGTACTAAATGAATTCAAAATTTTCAAAATTTTGCATGTACACGCATCATTCGTGAAGTTGATCGGTTTTGACAGTTTGAAACGGTAAAGTTGAATTTTAAATATTGGCATAATAAATTCAAAACCAGTATATATACTCATTTAATTTGAATACAGTTGGGTCTAAAACACCCAACAGCATCCTCTAGTTAGCATCCTAAAATTTATGTACATTATTGATAAGTCAAATAAAGGTACACTCGACAAACAACAAATTTCGATTTCAACATTATGTAGAGTTCCAAATAAAGACAGATAAACTACAATAGGAAAAGAAAGAAAAAGATAATAATATAAGGGTCACCTGGCGAGCAGCCTTCTCCAGTTTCTCTTGCTCCATTTTCTACAATTAACCAGAAGGAACCAAAGAAGGTTATATCTAACTGAAATTTAATTGGAAATCAAAATTAGTTCCACATTGCTAAACTAACAAGCACTCCATATTTTCATTCTTTATGCCATGGCAGAAGTACAGATTTCAGACTACTAAACTCTTATTACATAAAGTATAGACAGTAAACTAATTTATGCATTCTAAAATATAAAAGAAGCACTTTGCAAGTATTTAGGTATTCAAAATCAAAGATAACTATAAAAAATATCATCAAATTCAAATGTATTAGCCCTTCATACATAGCTTTGAGGCATTTTTTTAATTTTTACATGATGATATCTAAGAATAGTAATGGGTAGTATTTGATGCAATTTAGTACTTAAATCTTAAATTGCAGTTTATAATAGACAATCTAGCTGCAAAAGCAGTTACTTAGTATAAAAGAAAGAAATGTAGAGGAGAGAACTTTGTATCAAACTCACAGAACAATTTCCGTTTCAGATAGACAGTGCTTTTCTTATTAACTAAAACAATATAACAATTTTGGGAATAGTACCAGAGTTTTCTGATCTACTGGTCAAATATTTTACCACTAACACACTCAACATGTACTACTTAAATAGCAACTTAAGGGATATGTTCTGACAGTAAGTAGCATTTACTTTATCTTGTGACTATATTCACACGCGCAAAGGGGAGAGATCTAGCAAATACAAAAGGTCTAGCAATACACAACAGGATATGGAGTTAAACTTTGGATCCTGAGATCAATATAATAAAACAGTTTCTCACCCCTTAAATCAATGACCTACATAACCAAAACCCTTGCAAACATCCAAAGATCAATAACTACACAGTGCATATCTAATCGTAAAGCTACGAAGATCTACTCGATGTATGCGCAATCAATTGAAATCAGCAATCAAATGAAAAGAAGAGAAAATCGAACGAGACCTTGATGAAGACATTCTCCGCAGCCTTCTCCTCTTCGCTGAGCACCTTGCCTCCGGACGAGAAGAACCTCCTCGCCACTTGTCTCATTCCCACTCGACCCGCCATTTCAAAGCTCAACCACACCTCTTCGACCTTGCTCTCTCTCTATCGGAAAGGGAATTTCGAAGATTTTCGAGAAAGAAATCGTCTCCTTTCTCGGACTCGGCTGTGATGGTCTTACTTGTTAGTGAGGCAAGAGATTCAAGGGGTGCAATCTTGACCGTACGATCGCGATCGCACTACAGATCATAATCGGACGACTGGCATCTCATTAGACAGAATTTTCTCTTTCTTTCGTTTCCTTCTCCTGAAAATAATCAAAGATGAACGGGCCGGGCTGTCTCCGACTTTTAACGGCCCAAACTTACAACTTTAGTTCTTCAAATTTAATCCGAATTACCAATGGCTATTTAGAGCCCATTACTCAATTCTCCCCCGAAGCGCGTTTCTTGTGGATCGTTATTTTAAGGGAGTGGGGCCGGTCCCATGTTCCGTCGGAGCTGTCCGATCAGCATCAAGATTCCTGCATACTTGATAAAATTTTCATGCAAATTGTGATACGAATCGAACGGTTGTGACCTAACATTAAACCGCCCCGATTCTATCTTAAGGCGTGTTGTCTGACAGAAATTAGCATGGTTTAATGTCTGCACGGGTGTTGTATTTGTTTTTCTAGCTGAAACTTGGGTCTTCATTAGCCAATAACTCTATTGTTTGTTAGATTATTTGTAAAACCTTTATCTTTTTTAATGTAGAAGACTATTTGAAAATTTAGTTCTTTGTTGTGAGAAAATGGAATTTGATCAACTCTATGCAAATCTGTCCAAGGCTTCCACATAAAATTAGTTGTTGTTCAAATATTCAATTTCATATGAGGAATTCAACTAACGTGCTTTTTTAGTATTTCAAGAATATGCTTCTAGTCTTCAAAATTTATTAGATCGGTTTCAAACGATAAATTCAAACTATTCAAATCGACCTCCTTAATGAGAGCTTCGTTTCATATAAAAAAAAAAATTCAAATTTATATACTATCAAGTCAAGCAGTCAAAATAAAAAGGATATTGTGCACATTTTAATGCACTATTTTATTAAAATCTTGACCGCTTCACTTGATAGTAAATAAATTTGAATTTTTTTTAAAAAAATATATGAAAACGAAGCTCTCATTAAGGATGTCGGTTTGAACGGTTTAGATTTGTCGTTTGACGCCGATTCAATAGATTGTGAAAATCGGAAGCATATATTGTTGAAATACTAGATGGAGCGCATTAGCCAGACTCCCGTATAATAATTTTTTTAAGTTAATTATATTTATAAATTGTTTGACTAAGGTAATTAATCAGGTTTTAGTTTCTATTGATTTTAGTTAAAAGGACACGAACGCTTCTGGTTTTGGATTGGGGATTCCGGTCTGTTAGTTTTGGATAATTACCCCATGGACAGTTAAAATATGTTGTTTCCTTTTCTTTTCCTTTTTGATACCATGTCGTTCAATTTCAGCTTTGACAAGGTTAACTCGTTCAATTTCAGCCCCCATACGTACACCGGTACACACCGCTCCTTGCCTCAATTCATCACTAGACATGGAGAACAAACCTAAGGCACTTCACCACCACAACAGAAGTAAAATGAACTTAAAATTAATTTGCACAGAGTATGAACTTACAAAAGCACGGTCCTCTTGTCCTGGTCCAGTTGATTCAGTTTCCAGTTCGGTTTGGTTCAGTGCCTTCTCGGCTGCACATTCCTTTGAGCGGTGACTGTCACCATTCGGTTGATTCAGTTCTCATACTGGTTTGATTCAGTGCCTTCTCAGTTACGATTCGGTGTAGCCTGCCAGAAGAAACAAGATAAATAAGCACACAGAGGAAACAATCACTAGGCTCCTATAATTACAATCAAGCAAGGATGATCAAATTTATATCCACAGAACGCACATGTTCCTGTGTGCTTTTATTTGTTTTATACCTGAATGCTTTCAAAGACACTCGTTGTCTAATATCATGTAACTTTTTGAATCAATGTAAGTGTCTACGGGCTTTCAACCAAAAAAAAAAATTTATTAGCAATCAGATTAACTAGATACTTTATATATTTCAAAATTTCACGAAATCGTATTTTATTATCAATATTTTTTTTTGTTTTTCCTATTAATAAAAAAATCGGGTGCATTGAACCTAACTAAATCAGTCCGATGTTCGTTCAAAACTGTTAGATTCGCTTCATGAATCATGTGCGCTTGATATTAAAACAATATACACGAATTATAAAGTGAATTAGATGGTTTCAAACAGACATCGAACCCAAATAAATAGATATCAGAACAGTCCGATTTACTTCATAATTTATGTACATTTAATCCGCAATAAATTCTAAAATAATGTGTACAACTCATAAATTGAATTGGACAATTTCGAGCGGACATCCAACGCCGTCGGTTCCCTCTAATAAGCGAAACGGTCACATTCAATAGTACCGCTTTGAAACGGTCACATCAAACACACACACCCACGTGGCCAATTTATCATACCCAACAGACTAAATTTAGTTGGCTAATAAATACTTCACTGAATCAGCTAGTCCAGAATTAAGCGGTTTCAACTTTTAATAGTACTACTATGATTGAGTGCCCCAGTAGTACCAGTATTGCTGTTAGTATTAAATGTGAGCACTGTATGACCGAATGATGATGGCGCCAAATATTAGCATTACTGTTTAAGTTCCAGCAGGCTTTTATTCAACAGTTCCAACTATTCGACAATAGATCCTCGTCAGAAGAAACAACAATGAATTATTCCCTTACATGGCATCATTTGGTAAGTACCAGCTGGGACTGGTATGCTTATTGAGCAGGAAGCAAATTAACATCTAGGTTATACACCGTGCATTCAATGTAAAGTGCTATGAAACCTCATATGAACACTCCTAGCACAAATTCACAACTTACAGCACAATTGTAACGTCTCAAGGCCTTCTTGTAAAAAGAAAGGCACGGTTTCTCTTATTACACACATGTACCATTCTACCCCACGAAACAAATTTTGCCAAACGATGGTTGGCATTAGTGCACAAAACACCACATAATTCACACCTCAAACAGCTTCAGTTCATTATTCACAACTGGAAACCCACCATCCACAGTCAAGTTGAGCCCACTCACATATCTTGCCTCATCACTAGCCAAAAATAGCACAGCCTCAGCCACATGAGAGCAGGTTGGGTCTGATCTGCTTTAAGATTTGTGCGCACGGATTTTAAAGCATCCGTGAAAGTTGCGGGCGCGAATCATAAAGCAGATCGGACGGTCATCGAACCCATCAAACTCACTTTGAGTCCGATGGGCATCGGACCCAAATTGACCTCCAGCCCCATCGCTCACCCACAATTTAATTCCCTTCAAATTCGCATGGGACCCAACAAATGCCAAGAAGTCCTTCACAGCATCTTCAGTTCTCTCACTCTCTGGCAAGTGTGTGGGCCCATGCCGCCTATCACACTAGCCACGCTGGCTAGGGAGATGATGGAGCCCTTGCCACGTGGTATCATGACCCTTGCAGCATGCTTCATCCCTGGTGCCAAAAGAAACACAGAAGACCACAGACTATTATAGACGATTATTATTATATATACATAAAACGATATACTACTGTGATATGTTCTGTACAATCATGATTTCTTGAATTGGATTTTTAAGAATAACCAAGGATAGTAGTAATTAGATATGCAAGTGGTACCATAAAAATGTGGGTGCCTTTATTTTTCATCTGTTTATGTTCATTTTGCAGCTGATGGATGTTTATTGTGGGCTGGACAATTATGCTAGATGAAAAGTTCCAATCAAATTTTCAAGCTGGCACCACTCTGCAGGTATTTTGTTATAATTAAATAAGCCATCCATAAACATCTAAAGAGAGGGTAGTAAACTAACAAACAATTCAGTGTTATAAGATCAAATTACATAATTTGCATTATAATCATGCTAAGAACGTTTCACTAATTGTCTTGTTAACAGACCACAAAAGGAGTTCATTTACTTGGAATATACTGTTATTCTTCATAAGCATCGAAGAAAAAGGAACTTTTGCATATTACATGCAATATATAACACTATTTGTGTCATGGTTGAGAGGGACTCAGGATGTAAAACAATGGTGTTTCTTCCAATAAAACAAAAAAGTCTGTACTTCTGTACCATTGTTAGTCAAAAAAAAAAAAAAAAACAAAGAAAATAAAAATATATCACAGCTTATTTCAAATAACACCCAATCAATAATCATACTTTTGAACAAATTGCCCCTCATTGAGGAAAACTGCCCCATCAATTGTTCACCCCATGACGGGAGGACCTCACAGTGAAGAGAAACACATTGATATTATTATAATACATTCATATTTTGATGGGCTATGCCCTGTAATGAAATTTTTGTTAGCTTATCAAGTATGGTATTGTCTACTCATGAGTGGAACAGGTAAACGGGTTGTTTTAGGTTAAGACTGTGATGAGTAGTTCAAACAAAATCTCACAGGTTTGAATAAGTTGAATGAGCAGTCCAACATTGGAAACTTACTCTCCTTTCCCTGACTAGTTTTCACTATCTCAACAGTGGAAATGTGTTGTTTTGAATATGAAAATATAATAGAAAACGGTTGGTAAAGTCATTATTGCCCATTAAATTGCATAAATTTTTTAAACATTTTTTTTTTCAAAGTAACTTATACAGCTAACAATGAAACCAAAATTTTCTCAGCGCATTAATTTACCTATGGCCTTGGTAAGTAATGCTCGAGGCTGGGAAACCTCCACAGCAGTTCCTGTGCAAAAAACTTCATCTGCTTCCCTCAGATCGTCAATTGAAACAAGCCTTTCAGAAACCTGGTTGTCCAAATTAAAGAGAAAAAAGAAAAAAAGAGAGGGTATTTATGTTTATGTCTTCCAAATCCAATAGTATTTATGGCCGATTGTCCAAATACAATAGATTTCATCAGTTTACTTTTATGTCTTTCAATCTTAACAAAGCACAATGAAATCTTTGTTAAGATTGAAAGACATAAAATAATGGTTGAGCTGCATTGTAATAATATGATTTGGTGGTTCAACTTAATAGAATGGTTGAGCTGCATTTATCTTTATCAACCCAAAGCTTCTCATGTTTTTGTTTAGCACCTTGGATATTGGTTTCGTGACCTACACTGAATATCCATATGCACTAAGAACCAATCAATTTATAGTACTATGTTATCCTTCCAATCATGGGAGGAAAACAGCCCAAATTGGTGACAGTTTGATGTCTTACCGGCACTGCGCCCTTTTTAAAATTTTTACCTTTAAGCATTCTGTTCTCGTGCCCAACCTTCCATGCCAACTGCTTGGCTTCCCCTATCAACCGATCATGGAATCGCCCCCCTCCCCACTCTCACGTATACTAGATAGAATTATCAGCGATACAAGTATGCCATACATGACTATAGATTCACTTGACAGCATGGTCCGTTAGGTTTTGTTTGAATATATATGACCATATGAGGTAATAGAACATTTATGCTTAGATATGGATTGTCCGGTCAGAATCTGGACCAATTCAGTCCAAGATGAAATGCATGTGACTCCTTTAAAATTAGTGCAGATTTTGATCGGACAGTCCTGATCTAAACTTTTTTCTCAAAAAAACGACAGGGTTGCTTCACATAATGCAGTTGTGCAAGAAAATAACAGCCATGCTTACATCACATGCCCCTTTAGGATAAGTCGGCGAGGAGAGAGCAGTGGCACAGGTTCAGAGAACTTAACAGTAGTGCTGACGAAATGATGGCAGCCAATCCATTGTCAGATAGACTGTACGTATTTACCCTTGAGAGAGCTTCATTAAAGAAGGCAAGCTGTTTGGTGTCCTTGCTAAGCTGCGCAAGAAAATAGTAGCTGTGCTTCCATAATTCCATACATCACATGCCCCTTTAGGAAGTCGGTGAGGAGAGCACTGGCACAGGTTCAGAGAGCTTAGCAGTAGTGCTGACGAAATGATGGCCATCAATCCATTGCCAGAGAGACTGTATTCACCCTTGAGAGAACTTCTTTAGAGAAGGTAAGTTGTTTGGCGCCCTTGCCAAGCTGGCACAGATGATGCAATCAGGCAAGCACCGACCACATAGGTCAAGTTACCACCTCCTATTCCATCAAAGAAATTCAAATGTGAAGGCAATTAGAATAACACAATAACTCCTAAAAGAAGCTAATGAATAGGATAACAAAATAAGAAATTCACTCCAGCACTTAGTTATTCAAAGAACAGAGTCATCTAACTTGCTGTCGACCTTACCTATCATGTGAACAGTCCCAAACAAGCGCCAATCAGTTATTTGAGCCTAACTAAGGCTATTAAGACAACCGTTACAGTTCAAATGACTCTTAATTTAGCCAAATTTTGACTCAATTAGCCCTCAAATGTGCAATTAGCTTCTATACATGCAAAACAACGGATGTAAACAAGCTTCATTTAATCAAATTTACATTTTATCAGCCTTGATGCAAATAAAGACCAAATTGATCAAGAAGAAAAA
The DNA here is from genome assembly GCA_025461045.1 of Carex parvula. Taxonomy (NCBI): domain Eukaryota; kingdom Viridiplantae; phylum Streptophyta; class Magnoliopsida; order Poales; family Cyperaceae; genus Carex; species Carex parvula. The sequence goes on from JAJGRW010002812.1 coordinate 52,574, forward strand.
ATAAGCGTTAGGAATTAGGCCAGTCCCAGGACTACATGGCTGGTATATAAGACCTGAGAACATTACAAATGTGTGCAATGCTTGAATTAACCTTCTTAATGAGAGCTTCGTTTTCATATAAAAAAAATTCAAATCTATATACTATCAAGTCAAGCAGTCAAAATTTGAAGGATTTTGCACATTTTAATGCACTATTTTATTAAAATCTTGATCGCTTGACTTGATAGTAAATAAATTCTATTTTTTTTTTAAAAATATTTGAAAACATAGCTCTCATTAAGGAGGTCGGTTTGAACGGTTTAGATTTGTCGTTTGACGCCGATTCAATAGATTGTGAAAGTCGGAAGCATATTGTTAAAATACTAGATGGAGCGCATTAGCCACTCCCGTATAATGATTTTTTTAAGTTAATTATATTTATGGATTGTTTGGACTAAGGTAATTAATCAGGTTTTAGTTTCTATTGATTTTAGTTAATACTACACGAACGCTTCTGGTTTTGGATTGGGGATTCCGGTCTGTTAGTTTTGGATAATTACCCCATGGACAGTTGAAATATGTTGTTTCCTTTTCTTTTCCTTTTTGATACCATGTCGTTCAATTTCAGCTTTGACAAGGTTAACTCGTTCAATTTCAGCCCCCATACGTACACCGGTACACACCGCTCCTTGCCTCAATTCATCACTTGACATGGAGAACAAACCTAAGCCACTTCACCACCACAACAGAAGTAAAATGAACTTAAAATTAATTTGCACAGAGTATGAACTTAGAAAAGCACGCAAAGCTTATTTTTATTTTAATGTCCGCAGCTTACAGTACTTTCCACGTGGACACAATTACAACAGAATATAAGGAGAATTCAGTTTCTCTCTATAAAATTTAAATACACAATTAATCCATGACATGTAGAAATGACATATATATGAATCAATTAGTACTAACCTAAAATGCCCATCCAGCGCATAATACTCAAGATTAGCCTGAATGGGTTATTCACAACCGTCTGCCCGCCATCCACTGTTAAATTTAACCCGCTGACAGATCTCGCCTCATCGCTTGCCAAAAATAGCATGGCCTCAGCCACGTCATTAGCCTCCAAGTGGACTCCCTTCAGATTTGCATAGTACCCGATCACAGCAAACGGATATCTTCAGCACAGCTGCTTTTCCCAACCATGCCGGAAATAACGGCAGGGAAAGGCCAGAAGGAACCCCTGCGGGAGACACGCAATTGACTCTGATCCCGTGCTTGCCTAACTCTGATGCCACGCTCTTGGTTAGCCCCACCACAGCATGCTTCGAGCCAGTGTAGCCTATCGGACCTAGGCCACCCACGATGCCTGCTAAACTGGCAGTAGAGATTATGGATCCCTTGCCACGTGGGATCATGACCCTAGCTGCGTGCTTCATCCCTAATACCAAAAGGAAGAAATCAAGGAATGATGACTAGTGTCATATATATTTTATAACTAGTGGTCTAATGCTTATTTGCCTAACTCTAATCTATCAAGAGCTTTTGCATATAGCGCCAAATAAGTTTCTACAGATGCAAATACACCCCAATCTATAATTTAAATTTGTAATCAACATGGCATCAAATTGCCTTAATTAGGAAAAATCACGCTCTAATTGACTCATCATGGATACTCTTGTGGAATGTATCTTTTTCCATTACATTCAAATGTCCAACAGTATGCGCCATTTGAAACTATTTGGCATGGTTTGCAAAGGCTTTAGATATAAAAAAAATTTAAGTAAATAAATCAGAGTACCGATCGTTCTTACCTAAAAAGACGCCATCCACATTGATTTCAAACACCTTCTTCAATTCCTGTAAATCGGCTTCCGTTATATCAGCGAACATATTTCCAATAATCCCAGCATTATTCACCATTATATCAATGGTACCGAAAGTTTCAACTGTGAAATCAACTGCTTTGCTTATGTCATCCTCCTTACTTACGTCACAGTGGATGAAGCGGGCATGGGTCCCACTACCCAGTGACTTAAGTATTTGCTCGCCTAGTTCATCCTGTATGTCAGCGATGCAAACCTTGGCACCCTGTTTTATGAAGAGTCTGACGGCTGCTTCACCGATGCCAGAAGCACCTCCTGTTATAAGAGCAACCTTGCCTTCCAATCTAAAGCATATTTTAGCATGTCTTAGATAAGGAATAAAATCTAGTTCTCCCTTACCCGAGTCTGATACAGTATTTGAATCTTGAGCCTTGAGGGATCAGGTTATGGGATTATTTAAAGGAAGAGCCTAGCTATCCTCCGGAATTCATCCCCCAGTCAATAACTACTTTAATAACTACTAACTACTTGGGGGGATCACTTACTATTTGGGGACCGCCTAATATCTGAAATATTTTACAACTGAAGCGAGCAAGTATTCACATATAATAAATCAAGTATTCATCTATAATACATCAAGTATTCACACCTAAGATATCAAGTATTTTAAAAAAAAAACTGGACACATCATTCACCCATCTTTTACACGTTTTTAGAGGTGGTTTTTTTTTCTCGTTCAATCTAACTAATATTTCTGACAATTTTTGAGGAATTTTACAAATCTAAAATCACCAACGTCTTTTACACAATTTTCTCTTTCAAATAAGATCCATGACGACATACTTTCGAGTTGTCCGTTGCACAGGTATTCTTACATCGTCATGCAAGTATTCATACCTCATCGAGCAAGTATTTATCCTCGTCGTGGAAGTGTAAATAGTTCATGTATCAAGAGTATTACAAGCGTTGTGCATACCTCGATTAATTTTACAAGAGAGCGCAAGTATTCACATATAATAAATCAAGTATTCATCTATAATACATCAAGTGTTCACACTTAAGATATCAAGTATCTAAAAAAAACTGGACACATCACTCATCCATCTTTTACACATTTTTAGAGGTAATTTTTTTTTTCTCCGTTCAATCTAACCAATATTTTTGACGATCTGTGAAGAATTTTGCAAATCTAAAGCCACCAACGTCTTCTACACAATTTTCTCTTTCAAATGAAATCTATGATGACATACTTTCGAGTTGTCCGTTGCACAAGTATTCACACCTCGTCATGCAAATATTCATCCCGCATCGAGCAAGTATTCATCCTCGTCGTGTAAGTGTAAATAGTTCATGTATCAAGAGTATTACAAGCATATGTGCATACTTTGATTAATTTTACAAGAGCGCACAAGTATTCACATATAATAAATCAAGTATTCATCTATAATACATCAAGTATTCACACCTAAGATATCAAGTATTTAAAAAAAAAAAACTGGACACATCACTCACCCATATTTTACATGTTTTTAGAGGTGATTTTTTTCTCTCCATTTAATCTAACCATTATTTCTGACGATCTGTGAGGAACTTTGCAAATCTAAAATTATTAATGTCTTATACACAATTTTCTCTTTCAAATGAGATCCATGATGACATACTTTCGAGTTGTCCGTTGCACAAGTATTCACACCTCGTCATGCAAGTATTCATCCCTCATCGAACAAGTATTCATCCTCATCGTGTAAGTGTAAATAGTTCATAGAGGTGGGAGACAGAGGCAGAGGTGGGAGACAGAGGCAGAGGTGGGAGAGAGAGAGGGAGGCGGAGGCGGAGGTGGGAGAGGGAAAGGGAGGCGGAGGCGGAGGTGGGAGAGGGAGGCGGAGGCGGAGGCGGAGATGGAGAGATGAGAGAGGGAGGCGGAGGTGGAGAAGAAGAGGCGGGAGAGACGGGTGGAGGCGGAGGCGGAGGTGGGAGAGAGAGGGAGAAAGAGAAAAAAAATAAAGTGAGAAAAATTGCTAATTAATTTGTAGGGACCATTAGGTAGTTAGAATTTATAATTATAGTTAGAAGATGAAGTTAGTTAATTGGGAGATGAAATGGGGGATAGATAGATGGGGGAAACTATAATTACCCTTATTTAAATTAATTAAAAGGGAGAATTTCACGTATAACTCTCAAAAACTTTAAAATTACATATTTCCCCCTCTAAACTTCAAATTACGTATTTCCCTCTCTAAGCTTCAAAAACTTACAAATTTACCCATTTTATTGTCTTTTATATTAAAACTCATTCTTAAATTTCAAAATACCCATTTTACCCTTTATTAAAAGCATATAAAAGCCCATCAGACTCAAATTTGAATCTGAAGGATTCCTCTACCGTCCGATCTGCAAGCATCGCATTAAGATCTATGCGCATTGCTTCAATATTTGTGTTGATCTAGCACGCACGGATCTTAAAACAATTTTGATCCGCGCGCATCACATTATGATATGTGCATGTTGCTTCGATATGCGTGTGTGTTCGCATCAAGATTTGTGCCAATATTGTGCGCACAGATCTAAAAGTAGTTCTGACGGTATATGAACTGTTTAGATTCAAATTTGAGTCTGATGGGCTTTATATGTTTTTAATAAATTGGTAAAATAGGTATTTTATAATTTCATAATGATTTTTAATATAAAAGACAATAAAATGAGTAAATTTGAAAGTATTTGAAGTTTAGAGAGAGAAATACGTAATTTCAACTTTAGAAGGGAAAATACGTAATTGTGAGGTTTTTGAGGGGTATACGTGAAATTCTCCCTAATCAAAATATCCAAAACTTTGATTATTTATATTTTTGTCACATGATATTATTCAATTAATATCTGCATCTAATAAGACACCCTTTAAAAAAGGTATCAGTAGAAGAATAATTTTTCTTTTTTAGGATGGAATTTAAGAAAACAACAACTTAAAACTCATCATAATAACAAGATTCACAAATTACTCACACAAAATAAACAAACTATAGAATTTATTCCTCAACTATTCACAAATATTATGAATTTTACGAATTATTCCGGAATTATACCCAAATTTGCAAAATTTATTTTCTTTCTGAAAACTTCAAAAATTTAATATATATATTAAAGAATGGACTGTTTCTAAATTACATCCGTATTATGAGGAGGATTCAAATGCCTCCATCATGCCTCCATTTTTAAAAACTTTAATAACTCAAAATTTAAAATCTAAAAGTCAAAATAAAACTGTTGGATATGATCTATATCATTTTTTCTATGCAAGTGTAAAAAATTATGACATTTAAATTTTATTTTGGTTGTCATCAAGAGCTTGTAAAAAACATACTATGTCGATAATTTCTAGACGTTGATTTTTCAACTTATTGATTCACATAAAAACAAAATCGAAATGTGATAATTTTTTATGAGCATATAGATAAAATGATGTAGATCATATCCAACGGTTTTATTTTGACTTTTAAATTTTAAATTTTGAGTTATTAAAGTTTTTAAAAATGGAGGCATGATGGAGGTACAAAAAATTGAGGCATTTCAACCCTCCCATATTATACCCGAATCATAAACTTTGGATCTTGTCGATTTTTTTTCCGAATCAATTTTTCACTATTCTCTCTACCCCTCTATTTTCTGCCTAGCTAGAGAAAGAACGGAAAAATGATTCCCTTTAATCCTTTTTTTTTTGTTTCAAATATTTTCCCAATTGTTATTATTTATAATTATTACGATTAGAAATCCAACATGATACTAGTTGGGTCACAGTCCGAACGTGGCCATATTACAAAAGAAGAGAAGATATTTTTTGACTAGGAATTTAAAAAATAGATAAACAGTTAACTTTATGTATGAGAGAGGTTATTTTATTTGTAAAGCAGCCATAACTTAATTACACGGTACATTAATTCTTGATACATTTCAACTTAACATACTAAATTAATTATTTTTTACGTGTTAGTTATTTAATAAAATTATATGTTAGTAAAGGCTCAAACAGAAAAAAAATTGCAAAAAAAAAAGGTGCAATTTTTCTCTTCTAAAGTCTTGACTAAATTTATTACTATTCTACTAATTAAAAGAGAAGTTTTGGTAGAACAACGTCAATCCACATGGGTAGAGTTCATTTCAGTTGCTCTGTTAGCAAAAAATTAATGCCAATAGAAAACAATGTATTTAACATATTCTCAAATTGCTAACCAATAGCCTGAATGCATGCCTGATCAGAGTCAAAATAATGATAATTTATGTAGGATTTTGGCTTAGGTTTTGCATATTCTCTCACACTTATGTTTAATTTATTAGAGAAAAATGCTACTGTCACCCTCTTTATGTTTTATTGCAGAAAACAGGTTTTGGGACTATTTACACTAAATGGAGCTAGAATCAGGTCAATCGGATCAGCGACGCTTATCGACGAAGTCTCTGTTACGGTCCGTATTGCCTAATACGGACCAGGCATAGCACAGACTAGGAGATAGCGCTGGAAGCATTAAAACCTTAACCGTCAAGGTCCTAATACGGACCGTATCACCTGATACTGTTCGTAACCGAAGGCGACTCTTGGAGAATAACTACCGACAGCTGTATCTAGATCAGTTCCTTAGCCCCTACTCAATCTCCAGACGTCCATCCACTCCTATATAAGGCCCCTGGGCAGAAGAATAACTTATCTTTGTAATTAGGGTTAGATTTGATTAAAGAGAGAAGAAAGGAGTGCTTGTAACTATGCCGTTCCGCGGCTAAGTTTCTTTTCTTAGGGCTAGGCAGTAAATCTTGTTACTCTTAATATTTTGATATATATATTTCTGTTGATTATGATTTCTTATTGTTTAATCTAAATGTTTTTGTGATTTACTATCTCTTCATCTAACTTCAATGATTTAGTTTGAGTCCGTTAGGGTAGTGACATTATCTTAATGGTAAGATAAACTATTTGTATGAATTAGCCTCGTTGAGATCTATTAGGTTTATGTGAAGAAAACCTTAGAGGGGAAACCATAAACTAGACCAACAAAACGCGTACCAAATTCCATCACTTGCGTAAGAAAAATCGCAGTGATCTGTGTAGTAGTTTAGGGTATTTAAGAGATCAGTCATCTGCGTAACGAAACTCACAGTGTCCTATGTAGAATCTCGATGAAAGATCTGTCATTCTTGCGTAACATAAATCGCAATGACCTATGTAGTGTCCTTCATAAAACAACAACAGAAAATCAGACGCAACGGGAATATATTGTCAAGGCGGATTGAGTAGCAATGGTGTGCCGAAATCCTAGGAATTCTCATCTCTATCTTTATTTTAATTACTTTTAATTGCTTCCTAATTTACATTGATCACAACAACATCTCTCAATTTTCAGATTTCGCCTAGCCTTTAGAAAGATTGGGATTCGATCGCTGAAAGCACTGAACCAATATTCCCTGTGGATCGACCTCGAATATACTATTCAATAAGATTGTGCGCTTGCAGTCCGAACCGATAGCATTTTCGAGTTTATAAATACTAAAAGAAACATCGCTCTCTTTTGAGTGATCAAGCTTTTTGGCGCCGTTGCCGGGGAATAACGGTTCATTGTGCAAGGCCTCGCGAGACGCCCTTGCTTTGACCATTGAATCCAATTAATTAGAAACGCCTAGATTTCTTTTTATTTTCTGTATTTTTTTTCTTTTATTTTTCAATTTCGTTTTTATTTTTGTTTTATTTTTATTTTCAGTTTTTAGTTTAATTTTCAGACTTTCTTTCCTTTTTAGGACACTGCACGCTGGCCGAATCATCTGTACGAAGATCCGAGAGGATTGCAAGTAGGAGATGAAAATTCGCTTCCACACCACCGATAAAAACCAATCATAGTTCTTCCTCGAGTAATTTGAAAGCGACGAAAACTCAGATTCGATCAACATGAATATTCCACCGAACGAACCGATTAACAATGGTGATAATGGAGTTCACGATGCAGCAAGATCCAAACTTCTACGAGACTATTGCGTACCGCGCATGAATGATCCTAATTCCAGCATAAACCTGCCAACTGTTACGAACCGTAATTTTGAGATCAAACCTGCTCTCATAAATATGGTTTCGCAATAGCAATTTGGAGGATTTCCAAATGAAGACCCACATCTTCATTTGTCGATCTTCCTTAGGATATGCGAGACGATAAAGATCAACGGAGTTACCGATGAAGCAATCAGGCTAAAGCTATTTCAATTCTCATTAAAAGATAAAGCAAGAGCATGGTTGTTTTCCTTACAGGCCAATTCCATTCAAACTTGGGACCAATTGTTTAGTGTGTTCAGTGCAAAATATTTTTCACCTTCTAAAACTTCAAGACTTAGAAAAGCAATTACTAATTTTGAACAAAGGGATGGTGAATCATTGTGTGAAGCATGGGATAGATACAATGATATGTTAAGGTGTTGCCCACATCATGGTATAGAAAGATGGTTAATTGTTCAAACTTTTTATAGTGGTCTAAACCCTACCGATAGGTTGTTTATTGATGCTTCCGCATGAGGAGCAATCATGAATAAGGAACCTAACGAGGCTTACAACCTAATTGACGAGATCGCGATCAACCAACACTACTGGACCCCTGAGCTCAAGAAGCCAACTCCAACACCTAGCATACACAAAGTAGATGAAATATCCATGCTAAGCGCGAATGGTAGCAGCAGTAGATGCCGCAACAATATGCGGCTATTGTGGAGGAGCGCATGAGATGACCGAATGTATAAATGTGACAGAAACTGAGGAAGAAGCAGAGTAAGTAAACGCATTTGACAATAGCTTTCGACCTCAGCCCGCTTAAAATTCATACCATCCGAATAACCGAAACCATCTAAATCTCTCATACATAAATAATCAAAGACTTGCTGCATCTCAACCGGACTACCAACCGAGGCAGTGCAACCAACCACAACAACCTAACATCACATCACTAATGGAGAGATTCCTAGAGAAGCAAGATGAGACAAACACCGCAATCACGCAAACGGTCAAAACCTTAGTAAGCCACGTCAAGGACTTGGAGGGTCACATCTCCAAGATGGCAAAAAAACTCTCAAGCATCACAAGCGGAAAAGGCAAATTTCTGGGCCAACCGGAAGAAAATCCTAAAGAGAGTTGCAAGAACATCACACTAAGGAGCGGCACAGCTTACAAGGGACCTCCTATGCCCGATCTAACTTCCGATGAGATACATGCAGAGCCATCATATTCTAAAGAATACGAGCAGCAATAACCAGAGCTGCCCGTATTCGAACTGCAGGAAGACTTTATTGAGGAGCAGAATGACACCGTAGGTGGAGACAAGCGACAAACCAAACCTGAATACATTTCACCACCACCCTACAAGCCATCTCTGCCATTCCCTCCAAGGCCAGCCAAGCATAAGATGGAGCCACAATTCGCGAGATTCATGGAGACGCTCAAGCAACTACAAGTCATTATCCCCTTCACTGAGGCAATTGAAAGCATACCCTCGTATGCTAAGTTTCTGAAGGAGATCCTTTCAAATAGCAACAAACTCTAAGAATTCTCAACAATTCCGCTCAATCGGGAATGTAGTGCGCTCGTGCTAAGTAAATTACCGGAAAAGTTGAAAGATCCGGGAAGCTTCTCGATACCGTGCACAATTGGCACGACAAATTTTACAAGGGCTTTATGTGATCTGGGAGCAAGTGTGAGTCTAATGCCAAAGGCGGTGTTCGACAAATTGGAATGTGGAGAACTTTCATCGACATAAATTGTACTACAACTAGCCGATCGATCAATTCGATATCCTGAAGGTGTGTTGCTGGATTACCGATCAAAGTTGGAGACTTCTGGATACCTGGAGATTTTGTTGTGGTTGACATGGAAGAAGATGAACACATTCCAATCATCCTTGGATGGCCATTCCTCGCCACATGCAGAGCAATGATTGATGTTAAGAACGGAAAAATTTCACTGAATGTCGGAAAAGACAAGGCGGTCTACGACATAAACAGAGCTTTGAAATACCCTTCTGACATTGATCGTGTCTTCAATTTGGGTATCATGGATGAATTTGAAGAGGAAGAATATCTATATGATGAATTGGGAGAATCCATGGGTATGGAGGAACTGGACAACCTTTTTAGAAGGGAAGATGGCACTGACATTGATCGTGTCTTCAGTGTGGGTATCACAGATGAATTTGAAGAGCAAGAATATCCATATGATGAATTGGGAGAATCCATGGGTATGGAGGAACTGGACAACCTTTTTAGAGGGGAAGATGACGAAAGGCAACTTGAGAAATACACCACCGCTGAACCTGATGAAGCCTATGCTGAAACTTGCGCTAGTTGTGCCACTGTCACAGAAAAAAAAAGAGGAAGAATACCCCAAATCTAAAATTCTACCGTCTATGTCGTCTAGCATGGTCAGTAGCAAAGTTAAGAAAAGGGAGAAACCAACCTCTCATCCACAACTCGAGCTCAAATCCCTTCCATCCAACCTCCGCTATGAATTCCTGGGACCCAACCGAACCTACCCGGTGATTGTCAGTTCTCAGCTCGATAATGTTCAATCCAACAAGCTCGTCAATATACTCGAGATGCACCGAAAGGCTATTGGCGACAAAATTGATGACATCAAAGGCCTTAGCCCGACCATTCCCATATACCGCATCCTACTTGAAGATGAGACGATGGAGGAAACACAAGAATTAGAAAAGAGTTGGTACACACAACCGCATGAAAACAAGCTTTCCAATCCTCTGTTGACTTCAATCTCTATCAAACTGGAAGAAACCAAAGTTCCAATCATAGAATCAAGGCCTCTTCCAACAGTTCTCAACATTATCGCACCAAAAAGTTCTTGGGAGAACTACGATGCGGTCCATGGTCGGAAGGTGAAGATAACAATTCGTGGTTCATCTGGAATCTCAATGAAACAAGGGGTCGGGCTAATGACTTTAAACAAGCACTTCTTGGTAGGCAACCCAAGGCCATTTTTATATTTTTCATAATATTTATTTAGGACCTTAACAAAGAAACAACTCATATCCACCTTTTTCCTATGATTAGGTGAACATATTAGAGGAAGGACTCGATCAAAGACACCACAGAAGACAAGAAAATACCCCCTGGTACGGTCCGTATCAATCAATACGGATCATATCAGTGGATACGGGGTGAAAGAAGGAGAGTAAGAGAAGTGTGAATACGGCCCGTATTTCCCAATACGGTCCGTATTCAAAGAAGTTAAGACTGAAGGCTAATCCGGAAGATGCGATCCCGTTAACGAAGAGATATTTGAAAACCTGCGAGAATCACATCTCATAACCGTTAATCCTATGGTTTGAACTCCTAAACCCCTCTCTCTCTCCTCTATTCTCTCTCCCTCTATCTCTCATCTTCCTCCCTCTTCCTTCCTTGCCGAGACGAAGCCCACCTCCTTGCCGCTGATCACCATCACCACCGCACTCATCACTGCCTCTCCTTGGAGCCACCGCCGCTGCCTTCCTCTCTGCACCATCCGATGCCCCTATAAGTGAATATGATCAGTTCATCCAAGCTATGCAATGGATGAACCTGAATTTTTAAGATCTTGCCACACGCTCGCGAGAGAGCAGCCCGCAGATTAAGCAAAACCTCTCCTCACTTCACCAAAAGGTCGATCAAGTCCGCAACAGCATGGAGGAGATCCGAAGAAGTGTTGACGGGGGTAGGCGTGCGATCCAGCAAGCGCGCTACCTCAATCAACAGTACTACCAGTTCGTCCTTGACTCCGAACTCCAGTACCAACCACCGCTCTACGGACTTTTCGACCCATCATTCTACGAGGAGATCCAGCGACCACCACCACCTCCACTACCTCAGGATTGAGGTGCAGTGAGTTGTATCTTTCCCCGGTCTTTTTACTTTACTACTTTTATTTTTATCTCTCGAGCATTGGGGACAATGCTCAATTTTATTCGGAGGGTAGGAGGTAAATTGACCATGTATCTTTAAATTTTTCGCATTTTTAAATTCTTAGGTGCTAGTAGTTTTTCTCAATTTTTGACTAGGGTTGGAGGCTTTACCGAAAATCCTAGAATAATTAAATTGAGCTTTTTAGCTAGCTTGCATTTTTATTTTTCTTAGGAGTAGGTTAATCAAATATGAATTGTTTTGGATTGAATTAGGCTAGGGTTTAGACAATCGACCATGATACCGAAAATTCGAAAATTTTAAAATTATTGGTGATCTCAAAGTGAACAATTAATTGCTAATCATGAGAGTTGAGCAAAAATCGCAAACTCTAGAATTTTTATTATTGAGTAATTTATTTTCGCAAAGTCTTTTAAGCTTGATAGTGTTTTAGAATACCCATTTATTATAGATAGACCCCTAGCGAAACTATGCAATAATTCCTTGTATGAATGAATACTCGGAATTGTGTGTAATCATGGTGCTTGTGACACAAAAATATTTTATTTTTCAGAAAAATACAAAAAAAAAAATCAGAAATGAGAAAAATCCAAAAAATAGAATAAAAGATGGAGGATAAAAAGAGTACGGGTGCCTACACAAGACTAGTTACCAATAGGCTCGAGAAAACCTCCCAAATTTTAAAATTTTGTACATATTTAATTTTTCAAAAATAGTCACAAGTACCAACACACTTAGTTGTCATACTTTGCTCCAATCAATTGGGAAGGAAAATCAAATTTATATCATTAGAATTCCTATTGATTGGAAGGGATCTATTTATAATCGAAGGGGAAATTAATACTCTCAATATTGAGGATATTTGGAAAATAAATTGTTCGATTATAATTTCTCTAGGGTATGCATAATAAGGTCAATCATGGGGGTGAATAAATTGTTCAAGGGAGAGATCATGAATATTTTAGAGTTCTAAATTTTTATTGTCATGTCAATTGTACCAAACTCAAGTTCTAATTTAATTTTAAGCAAGTCCTTAAGATTGTATGGTTTAACCTAGACCGGACCTTTGACCAGCTGGGATGTCGTTGCTTGAGGACAAGCAACAATTCAAGTTAGGAGGCTTGATCAGAGTCAAAATAATGATGATTTACGTAGAATTTTGACTTAGGTTTTGCATATTTTCTCACACTTATGTTTAATTAATTAGAGAAAAAGGCTACTGGCACCCTTCTTTATGTTTTATTGCAGAAAACAGGTTTTGGGACTATTTTACACCAAATTGAGCTAGAATCGGGTCAATCGGATCAGCGACGCTTATCGACGAAGTCTCTGTTACAGTCCGTATTGCCTGATACGGACCAGGCCTAGCACAGACCAGAAGATAGCGTTGGAAGCACTAAACCCTAACCGTTAAGGCCCTAATACGGACCGTATCACCTGATACGGTCCGTAACCGAAGGCAACCCTTGGGCAATAACTGCCGACAGCTGTATCGAGATCAGTTCCTTAGCCCCTACTCAATCTCCAGACATCCCTCCACTCCTATATAAGGCCCCTGGGCAGAAGAATAACTTATCTTTGTAATTAGGGTTATATTTGATTAAAGAGAGAAGAGAGGAGTGCTTGTAACTATGCCGTTCCGCGGCTAAGTTCCTTTTCTTAGGGCTAGGCAGTAAACCTTGTTACTCTTAATGTTTTGATATATATATTTCTGTTGATTATGATTTCTTGTTGTTGAATCTAAATGCTTTTGTGATTTACTATCTCTTCATCTAACTTCAATGATCTAGTTTGAGTCCGTTAGGGTAGTGACAGTATCTTAATGGTAAGAGAAACTATTTGTATGAATTAGCCTCGTTGAGATCTATTAGGTTTATGTGAAGAAAACCTTAGCGGGGAAACCATAAACCAGACCAACAAAACGCGTACCAAATTCCATCACTTGCGTAAGGAAAATCGCAGTGATCTGTGTAGTAATTTGGGATATTTAAGAGATCAGTCATTTGCGTAAGGAAACTCGCAGTGTCCTATGTAGAATCTCGATTAAAGATCTGTCATTCTTGCGTAACATAAATCGCAATGACCTATGTAGTGTCTTTCATAAAACAACAACAGGAAATCAGACGCAACGGGAATATATTGTCAAAGCGGATTGAGTGGCAATGGTGTGCTGAAACCCTAGGAATTCTCATCTCTATCTTTATTTTAATTACTTTTAATTGCTTCCTAATTTACATTGATCACAACAACATCTCTCAATTTTCAGATTTCATCTAGCCTTTCGAAAGATTGCGATTCGATCGCTCAAAGCACTGAACCAATATTCTCTGTGGATCGACTTCGAATATACTACTCGATAGAATTGTGCGCTTGCAGTCCGAACCGATAACATTTCTAAGTTTATAAATATTAAAAGAAACATCGCTCTCTTTTGAGAGATCAATGCCATGCTCTATTATATTCCACATGCCAACCACAAGTTAGCTAGTGTGCGCCACTTGAGTGCGGGACAATCTCATTAGCACAGGGGACACGCACACAAGGACGATCAGAAACTGGAATCGATTGATCTTGTGTCACTCCAATTAAGGAAACCGGCGCAGGGATGAGATGGAGATGCGAAAATTAAACTTCAGAATACAAAACTGAGAAGATTCTGTACCTCCTTTTGAAGACCGTGGTTGTGACCAAGGTACCTGCCATTAATATATGTGCTAGGCTTCCTTCACAAGCGTTTTCACTGAGAAGCCACTTACAAATTTTGGGTATTGGAATGATTAGCCCTGGTGAGTTAACGTCTGAATCTGATGCCAGAATTAAAGTGTTTCAAACTTTCAATGGTCCCGCTATGATAAGGGCTCCAGCATTACAGTTGGTATTCAATGTGAACACTATAATAAGTTAGTATTACTGTTCATCTGGTTTTGTTCATTATTAAGTTCCAACGGGCTTCAATTCAACATTTATAACTACTTAATTAGAGCAGCATAGTACTGCATACCAATACCAGTGGAGTATACCAAGATCATTAGGGTACATCGTACCAGTGTCCGGTACTGGTGATGTTATGATCCAGTACAGCGCTGGTAACATGGTATTGATTTTGAATACATTTAAGCCTTTATATTGTATTATTCAGCCCGTTGAATATAGGCAATTTTATACCGTAAGCACAAAAATCTAAATTAAATCAACAATAATATTTAGTTCAAAGTTGAACTCGTCTTCTAGAAAATTAGATTTTTGTAAAAGACAATGATATTTTGCTTCAATATTTTCTTGGTCCTAGATATTTTGTCTACATATTTTTAGAAATTAGATATTTATAATATAATTGTATTTCAATTTTATTAATCTCCTACTCAACACAGTTTTATATATGTAAAACTATTAAGCGCGTGATTTGTCGAAAATCTGTGTAAATTTACCGAAAGTCTTCTACTAGTTTGCTTTGATTTTCATTAGCTTTAGTTAAAGATAATGCTATTCCAGTCCTTCATTTGGTTCATCAAATTGTATGATTTGGAAAAGCAAGTATTTTGCAAATTAAACTACACATATGTACTAAAAGTCAAGTTTTTTTTTCCTCCCTTGACTCATTATGTTTTTCAAAGTAATCCTGTCACAAGATGTGAAATCACCGCATTTAAAATCACTAACCTTAAAAAACAAAAAAAATGTGAAATCACAGATTATCTGCTGCTTTTATAATGTAGACATTTTCAGCTTTTAGAGAATTTAAAATCAAATCTACGAATGGATGGTGCTGCAAGACCGCTGATGGATATCCATAATTGGGTCTGAATCCAAATCAATGGATCCACCACATGTGAATCTAAAAAATAAATCACATAACTTATTGGGGGAATTTCACGTATACCCCTCAAAAACTTTGAAATTACGTATTTCCCCCTCTAAATTTTAAAAAACTCACAAATTTACCCATTTTATTGTTTTTTATATTAAAACTCATTCTAAATTTATAGAATACCCATTTTATCCTTTATTAAAAGCATAAAAAGTTCATCAGACTCAAATTTGAATATGAAGAGTTCCTTTACCGTCCGATCCACGCGCATTGCATTAAGATCTGGGCGTGTAGCTTCAATATATGTGTGTTGGCTTTAAGATTCGTGCTGATCTAGTGCGCACAAATTTTAAAGCAATTTCGATCCGTGCGCATTGCATTAAGATCTGTGCACGTCACTTCAATATTCGTGTGTGTTCGCTTCAAGATTCGTGCTGATCTAGTGTGCACAGATCTTAAAGCAGTTCGGACAGTAGAGAAACCCTTCAGATTCAAATTTGAGTATGATGAGCATTTTATATTTTTAATAAAGGGTAAAATGGATATTTTATAAATTTAGAATGAGTTTTAATATAAAAGACAATAAAATGGATAAATTTGTGAGTTTTTGAAGTTTAGAGGGGGGAATACGTAATTTCAAACTTTGGAGGGGGAAATACGTAATTTGAAGTTTTTGAGGGATATACGTGAAATTCGCCCTAACTTATTGAATTTGCATCTGAATCTAAAAAAAAAAAGAAGAAGAAGTCTTTCGCATTGAATCTAGCGGGATTTGAAACCAAAAATGAATTAACGGTTTGATAAACAAATATTAATCTAATTATACTAAGTATGTTTCGATCTGTTTCTTCAAATAAATTTGATCAAAACAATTCATACAAGTTAGTTCAATCAAAGCAATTATTCTTTATTTAGAACTTTATGATATAAAATATTATGTTCATCCATGTCACACATGTATTTTGTTACTTGGAACATTTTAGCTAAAATATCGAAAAAAATATTTTAATTTGATCTAAAAACCTCTATATAATTCATATAAATCGCATTTGGATCCTCAAACTTTTATTGAATACGGGTCCTGTCTAATGAATTTAAATTCAGATCATTGCTAGAATCAGATTCATGAACAGCCATAATTGATGCGAAACAGATTGCCGAGGATTTTTATGGGCCTAGTCGACAAAAAGAAGATGGAAACCGAATTTTTTTTTTTCAGAAAAAACAATTTTTTTCAGGCCAGTTCGTTTTCCTAAAAGTTTATGTGTTGGCCTCAAGAAATTTTTTCGAGCTGAAAAATATATATTTTCGGCCAAATCAGATGAAAAGAGGTTGCACAGTATGAGAACTGAGAAGGGATAATTCCGTAACCTCAGGCAAACTTTATTTACTATATAAGCCAACTATACTTGGTACTGATATATCCATAATATTCAGCACCTGATTCACACCTCAAAAAGCTATAGTTGGCTGTTGGCTACTCACGCCTGTAAACCCACCAATCCACCATCCAATACCAAATTAAGACCGCTCACGAACCTCGCCTCGTCACTTGCCAAAAATAGCATTGCCTCAGCCACGTCATCAGACTCCAAGTCAACTCCTTTCAAATTTGCATGGGGCTCGACGGCTGCAAAGAAACCCTTCACAACGTCTCCGTTTCTCTCACCTGGCTGCAAATGCAGCGGGGTAACACCAGTGGGGACCGCGTATGGAGGGGACACACAGTTGACTCTGATCCCATGTCTACCTAAGATTTCAGCCAGGCTCTTGGTGAACCCCACAACAGCATGCTTTGAGCCAGTGTAGCTGTGCGAGCCTACGCCACCTATGGTGCTTGCCACATTGGCAATGGAGATTATGGAGCCCTTGCCACGGGGGATCATAACCCTAGCTGCGTGTTTCATCCCTGGTGCCAATAGAAAACGAGGCACGATAAAAAATTAAAAATACTGTCAGCAAGGTGTCATTTCAGATCTATTGAATTAGATACATATATGCTACAGACAAAAAGGATCTTAATTATCATTATATCCGATACTGGTACAGTGAAAATACCCCCGGAATGTACTTCTTTTGTTACTTTTGTTGTCTAACAAATTAGTGCATGTTATTTGCAAAATTTAAATTTTATGGTGCAAACTCTGGCAGTACTGTAGAATTCATATCACCTAAGGTAACAAAATGTTTCTGTTTAGATCCGGACCGACTCAGAATCTGCACGAAAATTAAAGTGCCCCGTGCAGTTCACCATGGGCCGGATTGGCCCGGATTCTGATCGGACGGTCCTGATCTAATCAGAAATATTCTGTTACCTCACAGTGTATGCTACAAGAGAAATAATTAGAAGCAAAAAATAATTAAAAGTAAATATAAGTAAACAAATAATTAAAAATAAATAATAGCATTTTGTCCTATTTCATAGTACCTAGAAAGACGCCATTCACATTGACCTCGAACACTTTCTTGAATTCCCTGATGTCGAATTCCCTTATATCAGGCACAATATTTCCGGTAATCTCAGCATTATTCACCATTATATCAATGGTACCGAAAGTCTCAACCGTGAAATCAACTGCTTTGCTTATGTCATCCTCCTTAGTAACGTCACAGTGGATGAAGCGGGTGTGGGTCCCACTACCCAGTGACTGAAGTATCTGCTCTCCTAGTTTATCCTGTATGTCGGCGATGCAAACCTTGGCACCGTGATTTATGAAGAGTCTGACAGTTGCTTCACCCGTGCCAGAAGTACCTCCTGTTATAAGAGCAACCTTGCCTTCCAACCTGAAGTAAGTTTTAGATTATGTTTAATATTTTTTTTTTCTTTCTCGTGCATAAGAATAACGATGGCAAATTTTATCATCAGAAAAGCCAGTAGTAGAAGTATTGATATAAAAAATTATTTTAATTAAAATAAATAATTCTAAAACATATAAGCATTCTTTACATTAACTTTACAATTTTAATAAATGCATGATATTATATATATACAATTTACTGCTAAATAGTACTCCAAATAAAATACATATTTAGCTAGATTAATATTGAAATTTTTGTTATTAATTGAGAAGAAGAGAGACCAGTCTATTTTTCATCTTGACAAATCATCTATTACATCATGAGATTTATTAAATGTTTCCGCGATTTCTCTATCTATATAAACAATCATATATTTATCTTAAAAAAGTCATACTTCTATTATATAGTCCAGTCCAGAGGCTGAGCTAGACTTTCAAATTATGGAGATCAATCATATAATTTTTTTAAGAAGAATGAAGAGTCAATTTTACAATATCATGCTATTTTACTCTAAATTATATAAAAAATTATACATAAATATAAAAAACAATAAGAGTCAATTGACCCATTCCTCCTTTTCTCTCTGTCCCTGGTACAATCTTAACAATATATGCTCGTAGATAAGAGAGTAATTGATGACGGAATCGAAAAAAAGTCAAAATAAAAAGAATCAATTTAACAACTAATAATTTTTAAAAGTTTGCACTAAAAACATATATAGAAAGAGCAATGAAATATTATTTTTAATATGGGTTCGAAGCCTGTCCGAATGCATTTGGACTGGACCCTGTCCAAAGCTTTTCTACACATAATAAAGTTCCATCATGTGTTAATTAATTGTGACGTTTGTTGATTTTTTTTCGTTAGATAAAAAAGAAAAGAGTTCTTCACTTCCAGTGGCGGAACCAGGAATGATCGGTAGGGGGCCTAACAGAGTCTGGCGTGGAGAGACGGGAACTGAAAGAGACGGATCGCTCAATCGCGTGCCCTCGTCACCTCGTCGCGGAGCCCAGTCGCCAGAGTGCCATCGCTTTTAGTTTAGAAAAAAAAAAACAGAGATAATGAAAAGAAACAGAGGTGTCAAGGGCCCATAAACGATGTAGGGGGTGTCAGTTTTTTTATTTTTTTATTAAAGGACTCTGTATATTTTTCTGGGCCAAGGGAGGGCCAGGACCTAGGCTGGCCTAGGCCCTGGTTCACCCCTGTTCTCTTCGTCTCTTCCAAATTAAACCGCTTCAAATTAAAAACAAAGAAAAGAAATTGCTCATTTTAATTATGAAGTCCTTTAAATTCTACCAAATTTTGTTATAAAAGAAACAATACTATCAAATATAACGAGACCACAAATTAAAAAAGAACAATGCTACATAAATGATAATATTTAAATTGAAAATTTAATCAATATTACTAACAAAAAAAGCATACATGAATGTTGTTACTGGATGGAACAAGATGAGTAAATATACAAAAATACATTTCTTATTCATTTTGAACTACAAAATTATGTAAAATCAAGAAAATTAATGAAGAGAGAAAAATCGGATAAAAGAATGTGAAATGAAAAGTTTCTTCTACACAGTTTTCACGAATGAGTAAGAAAAAAAAAACAGATATTTTTTTCTTCGTTGAATTCTTGAGCGGGGGGACATGGGGAGGGCTAGAGGAGGAATTTCTTCTCTTTGTTTTTTTTTCATTTTTTAAAAAGTGTTTCGATATGAGAAGAGAGACGAAAAGAATGAGTCTTTCCTTTTATTTGTCTAACGAAGTAGGATTGACAGACGTTACAATCAATCAATACAATCTTGAGTAAATTTCATTTTAGTTTCCAAATTATTATGTCTATTTCTTAATTAATTAAATTGATATATCCACCTAACAAAGGCAACCTTTCAAAGAAACCATCAGAAAAAAAAATATTATTTTATAATGGTAATAGAATAAACAACAATTCAAACTCTTTGGAAAATGTAGCACTCTCCTGTCTCTATCCTCTTGTCTTTGCCAAAAGAAAGAATGGAGAAGAGATTTCTCTTCTTTATCTTTTTCTTTTCAACTACATCTCCGATTGTCGTTTTTTCTTTTGAAACCTTCACACAAGCTGCAAAGTCATGAGAGAGGCTCGAATTCTCGACTTTTGAGTAACTACATACAATTCTAAGATTTTTTCTTTTAACCAACTACATTACCGCTCCATCTCAATTTCCGATTGTTTGTTATTTATCATTATTACGATGAAAAGACGTACCGACATTATATGATACTAGTTTTTCAAATTGGTCAATTTGATCGTGGCAAAACTGGCCATAATATATACCAAAGAAGAGAAAACATTTTATTAACTCTAAATCTTACAAGATAAGCAATTAAATTTGCACTACTTGAGACTACTTTATTTGTAAAGCAGTAAACTTAATTACACAGTACATTATTATTGAAACATTTCAAATCCACAATTAATTAATTTAATTATTTTATATATTTTTATTAGTTACTTGATATATATAATTTGATTTATAGAATTATTTCTTTTTTATAGTACTCTTTATTGAAATTCAGCATGATAGTTCTGACATATATAGAATCTATAGAATTTAATGAAATAAAGCAGCACCATTAATTGCAGTGATTCGAAGATATCTCCGCATCTAATTTGGAGCTCAACATATGATAATATTAATAAAACAAAAATATGTAAAATCAAGTTTGTAACTTGTGTGAATTTGGATATTAGTTAACGTTCAAAGAAAAGAAATTTGCATATTTTATTTTATTTTGTCTCGGCTAAATTTTTCATTATTCTTCTATTAGAAAATAATAATTTCTGATAAACTTTAGGTGGTGTCTTTTTATGCAAATATTGGACAAGTTGATTCACCTTACAAAATAGGAAAAAAAAAAAGGGCCACAGCAATTCCTACGATTCACACAATAGAGTTTATTTACATACAGTTCTACGTACTAATGCCAAAAAAAGCTGTGTTTATCGTACCCAGCAGACTAAATCTCCTTAGCACACATTGACACACACACTGACACACACAGAGATGAGGAACTGGGAGTCGATTCTTGCGTGGATAGTAAGAACTTGACAATTAAAATGGAGAGAGTTCGTACCTCCTTTTGAAAACCGAGGAGGTGACCAAGGTATCTGCCATTGTTCCTTTTAATTTCCAGGGAGACTTGGCAGGTTCACATGCAAGATTTTTCACAGAGAAGCCACCTAATAGTGAGAGTACTGATTTTAAAGCCAAAGTCTGATGCCACTACGGAGAACGTACTCACCCTTTATAACAAGGGGAGCGGGTCGCGTATATACCGATTTTTTTATTAATAGCAAAATAAAATAAAAATATCAATTTCGGAAAATAAGAATAATGTTATTGTTTATAACGTCCACGCACTGTAGCTAGACATTATAAATCATAATATTCATTTAAAAAAATGTAGCTAGACGTTATAGTGTTTTTTTTTTAAAAACAATTATTAGCAATCTAACCCTAGCCGCTTTAAGAGTCGAGAAACTAAAGGCGATTCCGCGCCCCCCCCCCCCCCCCCCCCCCCCCCCCTCACCCCTGCGTCCACTCGGATCTCACTCTTTCCCCGTTCTCTTCTCTTTTCCTCTACACCGTTCGAGCAGGTGTTTCTACTAGTGGATCTAGCTACCGCTTTTGGTGATTCCGTCTAGTGGATCTGACCACTGCTTCTCGATCCGTTTAGACTTTGGGTTCGACTGAGAGTGCTGTAAATTTGTTCCACTCCCGTAGTATCTACTATAGCTATATATGAATAAGGTACGTGTTTTTTTGTTGTTGCAGATGACGATGATGGTAAGATGTTGTCTCCCTCCTCTCCCTCTTTTTCTTATCCTGCTTCTTTTCTGCCTTTCACACTGGCTGTTATTCTGAGATGTGACTGTCTGGTCCGGTTGATTCAGTTTCCGATTCGGTTTGATTCAGTGCCTTCTCGGCTGCACATTCCTCTAAGCGGTGATTGTCACAGTTCGGTTGATTCAGTTCTCGGTCCAGGTTTGATTCAGTGTCTTCTCAGCTACGATTCGGGATAGCTTGCCAGAAGAAACAAGACAAATAAGCGCACAGAGGAAACAATCACTAGGCTCCTATAATTACAGTAAGCAAGGATGATCAAATTTATATCCACAGGATGCACATGTCCCTGTGTATTTTTATCTGTTTTATAGCTGAATGCTTTCAAAGACACCTGTTATCTAATATCATATAACAACTATCATGTAACTTTTTGAATCAATGTAAGTGCCTACGGACTTTCAACCAAAAAAAAAAAAAATTATTAGCAATCGAATTAACTAGATGCTTCGTATATTTCAAAATTTCACGAAACCGTATTCTATTATCAATATTTTTTTTGTTTTTCCTATTAATAAAAAAATCGGGTGCATTGAACCTAACTAAATCAGTCCGATGTTCGTTCGAAACTATTAGATTCGCTTCATGAATCATGTGCGCTTGATATTAAAACAGTATACACGAATTATAAAGTGAATTAGATGGTTTCAAACAGACATCGAACCCAAATAAATTGATATCAGAACTGTCCGATTTACTTCATAATTTATGTACGTTTAATCCGCAATAAATTCTAAAATAATGTGTACAACTTGAATTGGACAATTTCGAGCGGACATCCAACGCTGTCGGTTCCCTGTAATTAATAAGCGAAACGGTCACATCCAACACACACACCCACGTGGCCAATTTATCATACCCAACAGATTAAATTAGTTGCCTAATAAATACTTCATTGAATCTGCTGGTCCAGAATTAAGCGGTTTCAACTTTCAATAGTACTACTATGATTGAGTGCCCCAGTGGTACCAGTATTGCTGTTAGTATTAAATGTGAGCACTGTATGACCGAATCATGATGGCGCCAAATATTAGTCCCTTACAAGGCATCATTTGGTAAATACCAGCTGGGACTGGTATGCTTATTGAGCAGGAAGCAAACTAACATCTAGGCTATACACCGTGCATTCAATAGGAATTTGACCATATAAAGCATGTACACTATTTCCTCCTAAACTTTGCATCCTGTACAGTGACAATGTAAAGTGCTATGAAACCTCATATGAACACTCCTAGCACAAATTCACAACTTACAGCACAATTGTAACGTCTCAAGGCCTTCTTGTAAAAAGAAAGGCACGGTTTCTCTTATTAGACACATGTACTATATACCACACGAAACAAATTTTGCCAAACAATGGTTCGCATTAGTGCCGAAATTTTTATTAATATCATTTTCAGAAAAATAATAAATCAAATAATCATCGTTTTCTGACAATTCTAATACTAGCACAGCCACAGAATGCCGAAGCGGACCCATATGAGAAAGACCACAGAACGTCGAAAGCAGACCCCCATATGAGTCCGCTATATGCCGGAGCGGACCCATTATTTTTTATTTTAAAAATATGAAATTGTAATTTATTAAGAATTATTTATTTAGTTTCGAATGTTGTTTAAATTGATTTTTGGTCGTATCGTATTTTAAATATGTTGTTCTTTTGAAATATTTTAGATATTTTAAATATGTGGTTTCTTTGAAATTCTTTTGTGTACTCTGAGATAATAAAATCAACAAAATAAATAAATAACAACAAAATCAAACAAACAAGAAACTAATCAACGAAATAAATAAGTATCTGACAAAACATCTACCAATACTACAAATAAGAATCTAACAAAACATCTAACAGTACAACAAATGAAAATCTACGACTCTGGACTAAACACCGTCCTCGCATTCTTCTTCCTAAACCCCCGACCCCGCCTGCAGAGTGACGTCTCGTCAGTATCTACGGAGGATGTAGAGTCGTCTGCCTGGACATCCGTAGACTGAACCGGCTCGTGGTGAACCTCCTCAATCTCGGATGTCAGCTCGACCCCAGGACCAAAAACCGTGGTCTGTCCAGACTCAACCTGCGTGAATAAAAACGCCTGTCTGGCAATGGGGTCATCGTGGAGGGAAGGGTGAGGTACCTGCTGTGAGGACTAGCCAGGGAACGGCGGAATGAGCTCTGTCTGAACATACCCTGGCTGATAGGCATGAGGTGCTGTCTGAGTGGGACTGTAACCCGGGGAATACAGTCCATCTCCCTCTGTGCCATACTCAGTGGAGATATTGAAGCCCAGGTCCTCCTCGTCTCCACTCTGTAGTAACTTACAAATTAGATAATGTATTGAATAAGAAAAAAATCACAGTTATGTATTTTAATTTAAATTATACCTCGGCAGACATCCTAGCCTGGGATCTCATGACCTCATGTGCGGCTCGGAGCATCAACTCGGCACCTCGGTCGAACGCTTGACCGACCGCCTCAGCGTCGTGGACGGGTGCAAATAGCTCCTCATCACCAATGTAGGGGACGTAGACATCGAGCTCGTCAAATATGTCGTCGACCGCATCAACACCGCCCAAGCCAGCGCACCTCAGTAGAGAGTCGAGGCGCGCCCTGTACCCACACTGGCACACCGCGGGTACGTTGTGCTTGAGGATGACCTTCCCGAGCCTCTTTCATCCCCTGGTGACGGCCATCATAGCCCTATGACGCAACTCTTGACAATATATAATGCCTGAAAATTGAAAAAATTATGAAAAAGTTGTACAATTGTAATATTAATAGTTTTGAATTTGAAACTTCAAATTAAAAATACCGTGGCTGCAAGAGGTGCGCCGGCGGGGATAATATCGTGGATCCGTCCTCGACGATCCCTCGGCTTCGGTACCCGCTCATGCGGATTGTCGGCGATGTATCCCTCCAAAAATATGGTGTACGCGCCGTGATCCTGGTACCAATCTCTGTAAGGTATGTACGAATTACAACAAATGTTAGATATTCCAATCAAAAAGCTATAGTGGAAGTTTTGAATTAATAAAAAAATTTCTTACACTGGCGCGACATCCATATGACGGTTCGGCTCGGCCAATGGGGGATCTGCAGCTCCTGCCTCGAACACGTAATCGGCACGGACAATCCCCCAGTCCTTGCCTGCAGTGGTATCCCTGGGATGATGCAGCCCTCGCCAGACCTCCTCGCTGATCGGTGCCGGAGGCGGAGCAAGCTGGCGCATTCCGAACTGTCTCATGACCCGTCCGGGATAATGGTGCTCGATGATCTATATATTTTAATACGTTAGATTGTTTTTATTAAATTAAGTCGCTCGTGTAGATAACTAGCATAAAGAAATTACGGTACCTGAAAACATATGAGCGGCACCTCTGCACGTCAGAAACGCTCCTACTGACGATATCGCTCAGGCAATATCTCAAGATATGACCGATGTGCGTCATCCACCGCGACCTGGAAGTATAGATTTAATATCATATATCAATTCGAACTAGAAAAAATTTAAATCAAAATAAAATAAAAGTAAACTTACATAATCTTTGTAGGGCTCCTAAGTCACAAACTCTGAATCATCTCTGAGATGCTCGATCTCCTGTCTCCAGAATGTGATGCCGAGAGACGAGCCATGCCCTGCACCCACCCAAATCTTGGGATAGCAGTACTTGGCGGCAAATGCATGGCAGTTGTCCGGCTCGGGCTTGCCCCACTCCGGCACATCTGTCTTGTTGGCCAGGACTGGACAACCAACAATCAGATGTGCGTAGGACCAGTGCTGTAGTAACATGCACGGTCCAATGAAGGTCTTGTTCTTCTTCAAGCAAGCTGTGTTAAGATCCATTTACAATGTACAAAGTCAGTGTTACTACACTACGATGTATAATATTTGAAAAAATTTATAAGAATGTGTTTCTTACCTATATAGGCATGCCAGCGTGGCACCTCCCCAGTTGAACCTGCCCTCAGTGGACAGGTCACGCAAAAGCTCGAGGTAGCACAGCCGCACCTGATCTCCATGCAAATTCAGAAACAACCGACAAGTGATCATCTCCAAAATGTAAGCGCACAAGTGTCGGTCAACAACCACCTGTTATAGATTTAAATTAGAATATTATCTACAAGAAAATAAATTTAATATTATTTAAATTAAATCTTGTACAAGCAAATACCTGATCTGATCGATCCGAAAAATCATTGAATCTGGCCCGCAGCTTTGCCAAGCTGATGCAGCTAGGCGAGACCACGGTCTTCTCACCTCTCTTCTTCTCTTTCTGGAGATCCTCGTGCGAGATCCCCAACAGCTCCGAGCACAATGCCTGGAAGTCTCCGTACTCGACGCCCGTGACCGGCTCCCCGATAATAGTCATACCCCACAGGCAACTGACGTCATGTAGGATGACTGTCATCTCAGCATCGGAACGCCATCGCTCAACAAGGCCAGAAGATAAACTCTCGTCAGCATTCTCCTCGGCCATCTGGGATAGCTGGTACAATCTCATTGAGCGTAAACCCCCCCGTACGCCGGTTGGTACCGTAGATGAGTGCGGTTGTGACGAACCGTAACCGCATCCAAACCCTGCATTTAATTAAAAAATCAGATCAAGTTCATTCATAAAAAAAATTAAGTTATTAGTATTTTTATAAATATGACAAATTTATAACTTACCCCAGTGGCAGCCTCAAAAATTCAATGCTCCGCATTCGGGTACCACAAAAAGTTGCTAACCATGTCGGTGCGACTCCGGATATCCGGAACATCTGCCAATGCTGTCTCGATGTACTGAGACATCTCGTACGGCGTGACTGTAGAGCCATGCTGTGTACCCCTACTAGAGGACGTTCTATCTCTACTGGATGTCATGCTGTATTGGATAATTTTTGGTCAAATATGAGAGTTTGGTATAAGTCCGGTTTAAATTTTGGTACAATTCTAATTCTAAATTCTAAATTAATATCTAATTCTAAATCCTAAATCTAAACCCTAAATCTAAATCCTAACCCTAAACCCTAAACCTAAACCTAATTACTACTCTACACTAAAAATTAAAACTAGAGAAGAAGAAGAAAACTTACCCGAGGTCGAAGGGATTGAAACTTCTTTGAAATGATATGAAAAGTGAAACCAGCAGCCCCTTATATAGCCTCCGGTCCGCTCCGGCATATAGCAGACCCATATGGAGGTCCGCTTCGGCATTCTGCGGTCTCCCTCATATGGGTCCGCTCTGACATTCTGCGGCCGTGCTAGTATTAAAATTGTCAGAAAACGATGGTTATTTGGTTTATTATTTTTCTGAAAATGGTATTAATAAAAATTTCGGGCATTAGTGCACAAAACACCACATAATTCACACCTCAAATGGCTTCAGTTCATTATTCACAACTGGAAACCCACCATCCACAGTCAAGTTGAGCCCACTCACATATCTCGCCTCATCACTAGCCAAAAATAGCACAGCCTCAGCCACATCGCTCACCCCCAATTTAATTCCCTTCAAATTCGCATGGGACCCAACAAATGCCAAGAAGTCCTTCACAGCATCTTCAGTTCTCTCACTCTCTGGCAAGTGTGTGGGCCCATGCCACCTATCACACTAGCCACGCTGGCTAGGGAGATGATGGAGCCCTTGCCACGTGGTATCATGACCCTTGCAGCATGCTTCATCCCTGGTGCCAAAAGAAACACAGAAGACCACAGACTATTATAGATGATTATTATTATATATACATAAAACGATATACTACTGTGATATGTTCTGTACAATCATGATTTCTTGAATTGGATTTTTTAGAACAACCAAGGATAGTAGTAATTAGATATGCAAGTGGTACCATAAAAATGTGGGTGCCTTAATTTTTCATCTGTTTATGTTCATTTTGCAGCTGATGGATGTTTATTGTGGGCTGGACAATTATGCTAGATGAAAAGTTCCAATCAAATTTTCAAGCTGGCACCACTCTGCAGGTATTTTGTTATAATTAAATAAGCCATCCATAAACATCTAAAGAGAGGGTAGTAAACTAACAAACAATTCCGTGTTATAAGATCAAATTACATAATTTGCATTATAATCATGCCAAGAACGTATCACTAATTGTCTTGTTAACAGACCACAAAATGAGTTCATTTACTTGGAATCTACTGTTATTCTTCATAAGCATCTAAGAAAAAGGAACTTTTGCATATTACATGCAATATATAACACTATTTGTGTCATGGTTGAGAGGGACTCAGGATGTAAAACAATGGTGTTTCTTCCAATAAAACAAAAAAGTCTGTACTTCTGTACCATTGTTGGTCAAAAAAAAAAACAAAGAAAATAAAAATATATCACAGCATATTTCAAATAACACCCAATCAATAATCATACTTTTGAACAAATTGCCCCTCATTGAGGAAAACTGCCCCATCAATTGTTCACCCCATGACGGGAGGACCTCGCAGTGAAGAGAAACACTTTGATATTATTATAATACATTCATATTTTGATGGGACTAACAATGAAACCAAATTTTCTCAGCGCATTAATTTACCTATGGCCTTGGTAAGTAATTCTTGAGGCTGGGGAAACCACCACAGCAGTTCCTGTGCAAAAAACTTCATCTGCTTCCCTCAGATCGTCAATTGAAACAAGCCTTTCAGAAACCTGGTTGTCCAAATTAAAGAGAAAAAAGAAAAAAGAAGAGGGTATTTATGTCTTCCAAATGCAATAGTATTTATGGCTGATTGTCCAAATCCAATAGATTTCATCAGTTTACTTTTATGTCTTTCAATCTTAACAAAGCACAATGAAATCTTTGTTAAGATTGAAAGACATAAAAGAATGGTTGAGCTGTATTAATATGATTTGGTGGTTCAACTTAATAGAATGGTTGAGCTGCATTTATCTTTATCAACCCAAAGCTTCTCATGTTTTCGTTTAGCACCTTGGATATTGGTTTCGTGACCTACACTGAATATCCATAAGCACTAAGAACCAATCAATTTATAGTACTATGTTATCCTTTCAATCATGGGAGGAAAACAACCCAAATTGGTGACAGTTGATGTCTTACCGGCACTTCGCCCTTTTTTAAATTTTTACCTTTAAGCATTCTGTTCTCGTGCCCAACCTTCCATGCCAACTGCTTGGCTTCCCCTATCAACCGGTCATGGAATCGCCCCCCTCCCCACTCTCACGTATACTAGATAGAATTATCAGCGATACAAGTATGATGACTATAGATTCACTTGACAGCATGGTCCGTTAGGTTTTGTTTGAATATATATGACCATATGAGGTAATAGAACATTTATGCTTAGATATGGATTGTCCGGTCAGAATCTGGACCAATTCAGTCCAAGATGAAATGCATGTGACTCCTTTAAAATTAGTGCAGATTTTGATCGGACAGTCCTGATCTAAATTTTTTCTCAATAAAACGACCGGGTTGCTTCACATAATGCAGTTGTGCAAGAAAATAACAGCCATGCTTACATCACATGCCCCTTTAGGATAAGTCGGCGAGGAGAGAGCAGTGGCACAGGTTCAGAGAACTTAACAGTAGTGCTGACGAAATGATGGCAGCCAATCCATTGTCAGATAGACTGTACGTATTTACCCTTGAGAGAGCTTCATTAAAGAAGGCAAGCTGTTTGGTGTCCTTGCTAAGCTGCGCAAGAAAATAGCAGCCGTGCTTCCATAATTCCTACATCACATGCCCCCTTAGGAAGTCGGCGAGGAGAGCACTGGCACAGGTTCAGAGAGATTAGCAGTAGTGCTGACGAAATGATGGCCATCAATCCATTGTCAGAGAGACTGTATTCACCCTTGAGAGACAACTTCTTTAGAGAAGGTAAGTTGTTTGGCGCCCTTGCCAAGCTGGCACAGATGATGCAATCAGGCAAGCACTGACCACATAGGTCAAGTTACCACCTCCTATTCCATCAAAGAAATTCAAATGTGAAGGTAATTAGAATAATACAATAACTCCTAAAAGAAGCTAATGAATAGGATAACAAATTAAGAAATTCACTCCAGCATTTAGTTATTCAAAGAACAGAGTCATCTAACTTGCTGTCGACCTTACCTATCATGTGAACAGTCCCAAACAAGTGCCAATCAGTTATTTGAGCCTAACTAAGGCTATTAAGACAACCGTTACAGTTCAAATTACTCTTAATTTAGCCAAATTTTGACTCAATTAGCCCTCAAATGTGCAATTAGCTTCTATACATGCAAAACAACGGGTGTAAACAAGCTTCATTTAATCAAACTTACATTTTATCAGCCTTGATGCAAATAAAGACCAAATTGATCAAGAAGAAAAAATAAGCGTTAGGAATTAGGCCAGTCCCAGTACTACATGGCTGGTATATATAAGACCAACTGATATAAGACCTGAGAACATTACAAATGTGTGCAATGCTTGAATTGATTTGTTTATGTGTGGTTGAATTAATTTGTAGATGTGTTTCTAAATTCATAAAAGGATGCCGAGCAAAGAGACTAATACCACTTCAAACAGAAAAAAATTCAAACAAATAACGAATCAGACAAATTTCAGAAAAGCCAAATAAAATAAATTTCAAGTGAGCAAACATTTGGGATTTCTACGGATATCTTCCTCCAAAATCTTCGAGAAATATTTATTATTTCTGCGAATTAAATGTTTCTTGCAAAGTAAAGTTGTTGAAAACGTCACGACAATCAATTCACCTTTCTTGCATAGCTCATCAACAAATATTAAGTGCTTGAAATCACGACATTGGGCTCCAGCCCTTTGGAGATCATTTCATGCACCAACCCTTTTGCCTTCTCAATTTCGCCTTTCTTGCACAACCCATCAATAAGAGTGGTATAAGTCACGACATCAGGCTCCAGCCCTTTGGAAACCATGTCATGCAGCAAATCCTTTGCCTTCTCAACTTCACCGTTCTTGCACAGGCCATTCATAAGAATGTTGTAAGTCACGACATCGGGCACCTGACCTTTTGAAATCATGTCATGCAGAAACTCCTCTGCATTCTCAAATTCACCGTTCTTGCACAGACCATTTAAAAGAGTGTTGTAAGTCACGACATTGGGGACTTGCCCTTTGGAAATCATGTCATGTAGCAACTCCTCTGCCTTCTCAATTTCACCTTTCTTGCACAGACCATCCATAATAGTGTTGTAAGTCACGACATTGGGTACTTGCCCTTTGGATATCATGTCATGTAGCAATTCCTTTGCCTTCTCAATTTCACCTTTCTTGCACAGCCCATCCATAATAGTGTTGTAAGTCACAACATTGGGTACTTGCCCTTTGGATATCATGTCTTGCAACAACTCCATTGCCTTCACAATCTCACCTTTTTTGCACAGCCCATCTATCAGAGCATTGTAAGTCACAACATCCGGCTCCTGCCCTTTGGAAATCATGTCATGAAGCAACTCCTGTGCCGTCTCAATTTCACCTTTCTTGCCCAGCCCATCTATAAGGGTGGTATAAGTAAAGACATCAGGCACGTGCCCTTTGTAAATCATATCTTGTAGCAATTCCTTTGCCTTCTCATTTTCACCTTTCTTGCACAGACCATCCATAATAGTGTTGTAAGTCACAACATTGGGCAGTTGCCCTTTGGAAATCATGTCATGCAGCAACTCCTCTGCCTTCTCAAGTTTACCCTTCTTGCACAGCCCATTTATAAGAGTCGTATAAGTCACTACATTGGGCACTTGCCCTTTGGAAATCATGTCATCTAGCAATTCCTTTGCCTTCTCATTTTCACCTTTCTTGCACAGACCATCAATAATAATGTTGTAAGTCACAACATTGGGCACTTTCCCTTTGGAAATCATGTCATGCAGCAACTCCTCTGCCTCCTCAGTTTCACCTTTCTTGCACAGACCATCCATAATAGTGCTGTAAGTCACGACATCGGGTACTTTCCCTTTGGAAATCATGTCACGTAGCAATTCCTTAGCCTTCTCATTTTCACCTTTCTTGCAGAGACCATCCATAATAGTGTTGTAAGTCCAGACATCGGGCACTTGCCCTTTGGAAACCATGTCATGCAGAAACTCCTCTGCCTTCTCAATTTCACCTTTCTTGCACAGACCATCCATAAGAGTGTTGTAAGTCACGACATTGGGCACTTGCCCTTTGGAAATCATGTCATCCAGCAACTCCTTTGCCTTCTCAAATTCACCTTTCTTGCACAGTCCATCCATAAAAGTGGTACGAGTCACCACATCGGGCTCCAGCCCTTTGGAAATCATCTCATGAAGTAATTCCTCTGCCTTCCTAATTTCACCTTTCTTGCACTGCCCATCTATAAGAATGTTGTAAGTCACAACATTGGGCACCTGCCCTGCAGAAATCATGTCATGCAGCAACTCCTTTGCCTTCTCAATTTCGCCTTTTTTGCACAGCCCATCAATAAGAGTGGTGTAAGTCACGACATTGGGCACCTGCCCTTTGGAAATCATCTCATGAAGCAACTCTTCTGCCTTCTTAATTTCCCCTTTCTTGGAAAGCCCACCAATAAGAGTGTTGTAAGTCACGATATCAGGCTCATGACCTTCAGAAATCATGGACTCTATCAACTCTTTTGCCTTGTCGCATGCCCCCTTGTTGCATAGACCATAAATTAACGAGTTGTATGTCACAGTATCAGGTATAACCCCAGCGGAATACATCTGTCTGTACAAACCAAAGGCCTTAGTGAGTTTACCCTCCTTGCAGAGAAAATCTACAACTGTGTTGTACGTGATTATATTGGGTTCACACTCACCGCCATGTTTAACCATTCTAAAAAGCAACTGAAGGGCTAAGCGAGTCTTGCCATTGGAGCAAAGCCCTTTGATAAGAATGCTATACGAGATCACATCTGGTATACATCCCTGCTTGGGCATTTTGTAGAGCACTACGGCTGCAGCCTCATCGATCCTATTCTCAGAACAAAGGCCCTTGACTAATAAAGTAAAGGTCGTGGTGTCAGCTCTGAGACTCTCTTTGAGAAGCCGTCCGAGAAAAGCAAAAGCTAGACTGAGCTGATTCGTTTGAACACAGAACTGAATCATGATCGCATAGGTATATGCATCAGGACAGATTCCTTCAGTTTGGGTTAAGAGGTTGAAGAGGGAAAAGACGGCTGGGTGAGAGTTGCCAGATGTTTGGTTGCGAGCCAAGGCACCCAGGAGCTGGTTGAAGGGATAGATGGAGTTTGGATGGAGTGCCAACAGAGAGTGAAAACGGCTAAGTGCCTCTTGGGTTGAAACGGGACACGCCTTCCAATGTCTCCTTCTCTCCACCTCATCCTTCTCCAACTTTCCCTTCCTCTTCCCGTTCCTCTTGTAGTGCTGCTGCTGTGGCCTCCTTCGAGTCTTCCCAAAAATATTGCCAGCACTGGTGTAACTGGGGAAATTAATTGTAGATGGTGATGGTTTTGGGTTGTTAGTGCTTTGGGATTGAGATTTGGATTGGGGGATGGCATAGCAGAAAAGGCAGAACCTATGAGAAGAAGCTGATGTGGATGGGGATGCCGATGGGGATTGAGACTGAGATTGGGATAGGGAAGCTAAAGGTGAAAGTGATGAGAAGGGGGCAAGAGATAACGCATCCACCATCTTAAACAACAAGGTGGAGTTTTTCTTTCTTACGAGTAACAAGCACACCTGTCTACTTTTACTGCATTCAAAAGTAGTACATCATTAACACATAGTATGAACAATAATGCAATTTTGGTTATTGAAATTGTCCAATATTGTCATATTCTAGAGGAATTAATATGGACCTTAAAAAAGAGCAAATGAAGAGGCTTTATCCACCGAGTAAAATGTAAATTATATCTGTTTTTTCCCAATATACAGGGTCGAGGTAATTTGATAGCTGTCTATACCACAGACTACCTTATGATATATGGTCTTCAATTTTAAAGCACTCAAAACAGATTTGAAGTTGAACAATTATCTACAGATGGGAATAACAAAGTATTGAAATGATAGATAGCCAACAAACTGGTAAAACACAGATATATAGAAGGGGGCAAAAACTCTCAATAAGCCAACCAATGCACACTGCAAATCAGAATGATGGGGGAAACCAAGCAGTGGGCATGGAAGGTTGGGCACGAGAATAGAATGCTTTAAAGGTAAATTTTTTAAAAAGGGCGCAGTGCCGGTAAGACATCAACTGTCACCAATTTGGGCTGTTTTCCTCCCATGATTGGAGGATAACATAGTACTATAAATTGATTGGTTCTTAGTGCTTATGGATATGCAGTGTAGGTCATGAAACCAATATCCAAGGTGCTAAATGAAAACATGAGAAGCTTTGGGTTGTAAAAGATAAATGCAGCTCAACCATTCTATTAAGTTGAACCACCAAATCATATTAATACAATGCAACGCACCTGAACTGTGGGGTTAGAAGAGGGTCCGGCAAGGCACTGATTCTTCACTCTAGTTTTCTTCAGAGATTGCTTCACCCTCCAAACAATAGCGCATTTTCACAAGCACCTCGTGTGCATGACCCAGTTCTGAAAATGAAATAAAGACTAACTTCAAATCAAGGACCAGAGATGAGATTCCTTTTTGAAAATTAACAGATTGTAGTTGACTGTAGTACTGTAAATAAACAACGAAGCAATCAAGGTGAGGAGAAACAGATAGATTAAAAGTGGTACTCAACCAACCGAAAGAGGAAGAGGATAATAGAGGAGGAAGAGATGAGAGGTGGCCAATCCCAACCCAATACGTCCATACATATAAAGAGGAAGAGATAGCGTAAGAGCGGCAGAAATTTTTTTGTCCTCTGACGCCTTGGCATTTGCACTTGGCACTTCTGCGGAGTCTGAGCCGAGTGAAAGGAAAACTTATCCATTTTTCATCGTGTGTCGAAAAGTACATCTCTTGGGGTCGGTGTTTTTTCTCGCCCAACTTATCAACTTTTTTTTCCTTTTTACACCTTGTTTGGCTGGAGAGCAGAGGACGGGAGGGAATGGAAAGAAAAGAAAATTTTTATGGGATTGTGTTTGGTTGATAAAATTATATCGAAGATGAAGGGTATAGGAGGGGAAATGTTTAATCTTGTATGCTTATAATTAATAGAATCGATTTTCCTCTTAATTTGAGGTGTAACGGATGGAAAAATATTTTGTTGCAAATATTTTCACAGAAAATGACACAAATGCCCAATCCAATATTTTACATATATAATTCTCATTCAAGTTTCTTTGTCACAAACCTACAGCAACCACCGAATTTCTCATTAACCTTCTAAATTTTAATTAACCAAATAAAAAGAAAACGAAAAAGAAAGTTAAATTTATTTTTTCTCATTAATTATTCAAACACAAAAAGATTAAATATGTTAATCTTCCTTTCTATTCCATTCAATTCCCTTATATTCTTCACCTCCCCTCCCTTCCTCTACTCTCCATCCAAACAAGGTGTTACTCAACTTAAATTGTCTCCGATTAAAAGCACCACGTGTCAGCTGACGTGGTATTGTGTCCGGACGAGGAAAGCATAACATTCTTCTCCTATGTCTCTCTATTCTGTTGGAAAGAACTTTGTTATTTTGATAATTTAATTTGAATATTCAACGCAGGAAGAAATTTTTTTTTTCTTAATGCCGATTCTGCTTTAATTGAATATTTTCCCTTTTTTAGTTTTAAATACAATGTACATTAAAAAAATATTTTATGCATTTAATGGATCGTTATCTAAGAATGCAATTTTTACATATTAAGCAACCTACCATTATCTACATAAAAAATGACATACATAGTATGTAAATACTTTGCGTATGAATTATTTTAGTGTTGCAAATTAATTATTATTTTGTTTGTCAATTATGTTTTAATAAAATCAGACATTATAAAATGCTTACTATCGAAATGTCATCAGTAATTTCTAATACGCATTACAAAAAATGCTCAAATTGTAGAGACTTTATAAATATGCTATTTATATCGTGTGATTTTGCCTAAAAACACTCAACTATATATTAGAAAAAAAATTCGAAAAGATCGAGGATTATAGACTCTAACAAAAGATTGAAAAATTTAATAAAAAAAAACAAAAGATTGAAACTAAATGTAACACAATAATAGCTAGCTTAATTAAGTAATAATATAGATTTAAATGAACATTTTCATGCCTCATTTGGGAGGTTCTCGGACCAGCTTTGCTGGGTAACTGCTACTTGTATTTAAAATTTCAGTAATGAAATGGGTACTTGCTTTTTAAAAAAAAAGATTTAAATGAACATTTCCATGCACTTTAAAGTAGAACAAAAAACACTTTAAGATCTGGCATTTAAATTCTTACTTGAATATTTCTTAATTTTCTACTCTCCTTTTTAGAATAAAAGTTTTCTAGATGAACATCATGTATTTTTCTATTTTTGACTACATCAAAAAAGAGATGTGCCTAGAGATTGTGAGCCTTAAAAAATTGCAAAAATCAGAAACTGACAGATTTTTAAAAAATGGAAAATAAAACAACAATCGTGCATAACCTCTTAATTCATCTTATTACTTCTATTTTGCTTTCATTTGACAACTTAAGTGTGAAGTAATAGGTTTTACAGTATCCGCAACGTTTTATTCTATATAATATATAAATTATATAATAAACCTTGTATAAGTATAAAATAAAAAGGGTCAATTGACCCCATTACTCCTTACTCCTCCGCCTCTGACTCCACCTCTTACTTCACAATAAATATGACCTAAAAGCATGATTAAAAAAAAATATGACCTAAAAGTAGAATCTGAAAAAAAAAATGAATTGAATTGATGTATATTGTAATAAAATAACATAATCAGTGTGGGGTCCATATGAAATATGCATTGATGCATGCAAATATATAAATGATTCATGATTAAGATTAAGAGAGTACGTGTTCTATGCTCAAATATTCACACATGTCATATCCTTATTTATTGCTCAGAAAAATTAGAAGTACATGTTTTTCCGAAGCAACCAACGAAACATTTTTCAGCAATTTGAATTATTACTTGAATATTTTTTAATTTTCTACATTTTTAGAATAATATTTTGTATATGAACATCGTGTATTTTTCTATCTTTGACTACATAAAAAAAAGTGATGTGCCTATTGGGGTGAAAACGGTATGGATAATATCCGATCCGTATTCGAAAAATTAGATGTGGATATCAGATATCCGAATATTCGTGTGGATATGGATACTGATATAGTTTTATATTTCAATTATTTGTATCGGAATAGTAGATATATATCATATATTCTAATATATATTATGAAAAATTATTGTTATTCACCATTAAAATTAGATAAATATTATGAACTTTGGTATTTTTTAATATTATTTTAATAAATATCCGATCTGATCCGTATCCGTATCTGTATCCGAAAATTAAAAAGAAATATGAATATGATTTTACCGCTGTGAGCTCCATATTCGCTCCGTAGCCTAGCTAAAAACTGAGCCTTTGATTTAAAAAAAATATGCAAAAATCATAAACAACCAGATTATTAAAATGAAAAAAATAACTAATCGTGCATGAACCTAACCTTCTTATTTTTTTTCCCCTCTCTTTCTCTTTTCTTCTCTTTTTTACCCAATCTCAAATCAAAATCGATTCAGGCGGTGATTAATCCCGTCTTTACGAATTGTGGTAAACACAGAAGACTAAATAAATAAAAATTAATAGAAAAAATATAAATTACATAAATAATATAAGTCATCCATCGTACCAACAATATAAAAAATATTCCTACAAATCATGCCACAATAAAATAATAGAGAAAAGGTACCGTTCCCCTACCTTCCATCCCCGGAAAATCCCCGACGCGCTTTCAACGCACTTCTAACGGATTTTAACGGTCCGACACTACTTGGATAAACCTCCCTTCTCCATTAAGGCGATTTAATCGTTTTTAAAATTTCCGATCCTCATCCTCCTTCATTTCCAGATCTCCCCAAACAGATTTCCAATTCGAATGCCTCCATTCTGCTGATCTCAATCGGGCGCGGCACCACCGATCGGACCGGGCACCACTGATCGGAGCTCTCTCTCTCTGCCTGTCTCGCTACCCCCTTTATCTCTCTACAGATGACACCGATCCCGTTCAAGCAAGGTCCCAGCAGCGCCAAACGGGCGGCAGCGGCGGTCTTCTTTTGCTCTCATCGGATCAGCGCACGACCATCTTTTGCTCTCACGGACACAAACGCAGGTAAAATTATCGTACCCGTCTTCTTCAAGTTTAATTGCCAGTGTCAGGAGCGGAAGGTAATTTGGGGGTTTCATCTGCCAATTTTGACTTTATCAAATTAAATAATTTCTTTTGGAAATGCATCGCCTATATAAAGGGATTGCATCTGTCATTTCATTTCCACGTTGAGAACAATCTATTTATGTAATTTCTCTTATCACCAACTCAGCTATCGCTGATGTATCTTTGCTTATTAATCAAAATTGGAGCTAAGTTCTCTTAAATTGAGTGTTTACTTACCTTAGTATTGATCTGATCTTGCTATAAATTTGAGGACGTGACAGCCAGGTTTCATTTTCTTGAGTTACTGGCCTATAAATTTGATCTGATCTGATCCTTATTCAGCTCACCTCCTCTCTTAACTCTCTCTTGCACTCCAACTGTTTGTCAAATTGCTTCTGAGAAGTATTGTCGCTCCAAGCACCAGATTTATGAAAGAAGCGCTCTGCATCATCTTCCAAATGAAAGAAGATAGCCATGAATAGGCGCTCTCAAACTGTGGTAAGACCTCTGTGTTCCTATGCCAGCTTCTTTAGGTGTTTTGCATTTATGCCAGAAATTTAGCAGCTTGGTTGATCGTGGTGACTGTGCATGCAAGTTGCTTGGAAAAATGTCCAGAGATGTCACAGTCTGGAATTCAATTTGTCAAGTCTTTTCATGGGATGGGAAATATCCTTTACTTTCTTTTTGTCAAATAGGTGCTTGATAACACGGAATAAAACCAATTTTACTATAGTTAGGATGGTAATTTTGAATCATTGTCTAGTAATTATTTAAAAATTTGGGTTACAGCGAAAATTGTCAAATATGAAGCAAAAGGCCATGGAAAAAGCACCTGATTGTCCTTGGAGTGCTTTGCAATGAATATTTCATGTATGTAGTCCTTTTGTCTAGTCAACTATATGAGCCAGCACCAATTTAGTCATGTTGCGTGCAAAAAATAGTAGAATGGAAGCACACCAGAAATACTATTTCATGAATGTATTATTTACATATTTACTAGTTGTATGAGCTAATTACATTTCTGAAAGTATGTAGGAGTTGTGGTGGTTATCACCCGGGAGTTGAAACTTATTTCGAGGTTATACACATACTGGTGAAACTATATATATACTTCAATAGATCACATACAATAAAAGAAATTCATTGTTGGATCAAGCATATCTCTTAAGCATAATCATTACTATTATTCTATGAGCAGGTTACAGTTCAACTTCTGGCAATACTGTACAGGTGCTCATTGTCTTGGCTCTGTTTCAATTTGGAAGGTAAATTTTAAACTTTCTGTTGCTATGTTTTTTTTTAATTTCTTCATAAAAAATAATGATTAATTAGTTGGTTGAGACCATAAATTGGGCTGGTGTTCCAATGCTTATTTGTAATTATGAGAGGCATCAACTCTCTTACTATAACATTACTGGTACTAGGAATTATATTTTTGATCCTCAACATAGAACCAATTTGTAAAGTGAACAAAAAACAAACAAAAACAGTCCCAATTGACTACTAAACTCTGGTCCTTAAAAGTTTAAGTTGGTTTGATACAGATTACTACAGACTCAGTTGGGACTGGTATATGAGTACTGAACTTAAATCAATAATAAAGTAAATAGGAGTTCTAATTGACCATATCCCTGGCTGGAAAATCACCAAAAAGCCCTTCTAGAAGTTCTTAATTTTATTATAGAACTGTCCTTTGCTATACGCCTATACCTACCTAAGCATAAATCTAAAAATAATTACAAAAATGTATAGCACAAAAAAGACATCTGGACAGTACCTAACTGCAGCCTATTAGCATCATAAGCTGATCTTTATTGAGTAATTGACTCTTTTTTAGTGCTGGTAAAATGAGAATAGACGAAAGATATTTGTTGTTTAAACTAACTATATTATTGTTAAATTTTAGAAACGAATTTGTCGGACCTGTCACAATTTTTTTTCAGTTTTTGAAGAAATGAAATGACATATAATTAGCACTGTTTTCACAATGACATATAATTAGCCTCATATCAGATTAAAAAAGAACTTGCCGAGATCAGTGGATCGAAAGATATCACTGATGATACAAAGAAAATAATGGATGCAATGTTTGTGGCAGCAGTCCAGCAGCTTGAAGGGGGGCAGATTGATGTGAGCACGGTTAGATTGACTAATCCGCCGATGCAATGTTTGTAGTAGTGCTATATCACTACCGATCCGCTGCTTCTGGCGGATCCTGATCCGATATGGTAATATTTAGAGTCTGATCTGATCTGATCTAACAGATCAGCTGTCGATCTGGTCTAGTTTTGTAAATTTTTTATTTTTCTGATTTAAATTTTCAAGATTTATCTAATAGGCTTACATGATCTATACAGTATTTTATATGATCTATCAATCAGGTTTAAAGGTTCTGTAGAGTATTTTACAGGATCTATTTAACATTTTCACAGGATATATTCAATAGTTTACATGATCTATGCATTGTTTTTCTTTTCTTTATTTTACAGTATCTGTTTAACAGTTTTACAGTATATATGCAATAGTTTACAGGATATATACAATTGTTTTCATATATCTCGTATTATCTGAATGTCTATTTTTATTTACATTATTCGACATGTAAATTTTGCTGATTTAAAGTCTTCTATACATTATTTTACAGAATTTTTCCAATGATTTACAGGATTAGAATTTGAAATGCATTAAACTATTACATGATCTACTTAACAGTTTTATAGGATATGTCAGTTATTTTACAGGTTTTATGCAATAGTTTTATAGGATGTATCAGTTATTTTACAGGTTTCATTTAATAGTTTTTCAGGTTTCATGCAATAGTTTTATAGGATATATCAGTTATTTTACAGGTTTCATTTAATAGTTTTTCAGATTTCATGCAATAGTTTTATAGGATATATCAGTTATTTTACAGGTTTCATGCAATAATTGTATAGGATGTATCAGTTATTTTACAAGTTTTATGCAAAATTTTATATGATGTATCAGTTATTTTACATGTTTCATTCAATAGTTTTTCAGGTTTCATGCAATAGTTTTATAGGATATATCAGTTATTTTATAGATTTCATGCAATAGTTGTTCAATTATTTTTTCAGGATTCTGCTAATGATTTTCAGAATTAGGACTTGAAGTTTTTATTAATTTGTTGATATCATTTTTTTTCTTTCAGCTAAACATGCTTGGAAAGATGTTGGTATTATTAAAGAGGTGTGCCCAAAGCAGGAAGAAGGATCAATGTACTGTGCAATTTTTATTTTGTGCTTTGTCTACAATCTGATCACCGATATGTCTCTAACTTTCACACATGTAATTTTTATAGTTTGCTTCTGTTAGTTTTACAGTTTACATCTGCGAATTTTACAGTATTGCAGTTTTATAGTTTGAACAGTTAATTTTGTAATTAGTGAAATTTTATAGTTTGTATATGTTATTTTGATAGTTTCAGGGGTCCATTTTACAGTATTAAAGTTTTGCAGTTCACATTTGTTAGTTTTATAAGTTGCATCTGCTAATTTTACAGTATTGAAGTTTTGCCGTT
Organism: Carex parvula; assembly: GCA_025461045.1. NCBI lineage: Eukaryota > Viridiplantae > Streptophyta > Magnoliopsida > Poales > Cyperaceae > Carex > Carex parvula. The sequence continues at coordinate 94,563 of JAJGRW010002812.1, forward strand.
CACATCTGTTAGTTTTATAAGTTGCACCTGCTAATTTTACAGTATTGAAGTCTTTGTAGTTCACATATGTTAGTTTTATAGTTTGAATCTGCTAATTTTACAGTATGTAAGTCTTATTTTACATAATATAGATCAATATACAAATATTAATAATTGAAGAAAAAAAATTACGTAAAAAAAAATACGAAAAAAATAAAAAATAAATTTTAAAACTTTAATTTAAAAAAAAAATTAATTTTGATGCAAAAAATTAATTTTGCACAATTTTAGGTGTTATTGGTAAATAACTACAAGTTTGAGAAGTAGTTTGTTTTGAAAACCTTCTAGAAGCCGTCAGTTTTTCAAGTACAGCCGGAAGTACAGTATTTTTGCAAGTTGCTAACTATTTGCAACTAACTTGGGACCACTTCCAACTAACTTGGATTGTTAGATTTTTAAACTACTTATTATACATGATTTGTTGTTGAAGTTACAGTATTGGTTATAGAGTTTTACAGTATTCGCGTAAGTCAAATGACAGTTTTTTTGGAGAAAAACTGAAGAAAGAAGCTTGAGGACAATTAGTCGCTTCCAAAATAATAAGGGAAAATTGTTAAAATGCCACTACAAAACCTTCAAATCTTAAAAATGCCACTCCAAAATCAGAAATTATCATAATGCCATTCCAAACTTCTTCAAATTGTAAAAATGCCACTCCAAATAATTAATGACTAAAATACCCTCCCTTCTTCTCCTCCTCTTCTTCTCCTGCCATGGCACGAATCTCAAAGCACAAAAACTGACGACTCCAAATTAAAACAAAATGTTTTTGTGCTTTGAGATTCGTGCAGAAACAAAATGTTTTCGTGCACAAAGGAATTCAAACTGTTTTTTTGCTTTGAGATTCGTGCCAGATTAAACAAAATGTTTTTTGTGCTTTGAGATTCGTGCAGAAACAAAATGTTTTCGTGCAGAAAGGAATTCAAACTGTTTTTTTTGCTTTGAGATTCGTGCCAGATTAAACAAAATGCTTTTTGTGCTTTGAGATTCGTGCAGAAACAAAATGTTTTCGTGCAGAAAGGAATTCAAACTGTTTTTGTGCTTTGAGATTCGTGCCAGATTAAAACTGACGACTCCAAATAATTTAAAAACAAAATGTTTTCGTGCAGAAAGGAATTCAAACTGTTTTTGTGCTTTGAGATTCGTGCCATGGCAGGAGAAGAAGAGGAGGAGAAGAAGGGAGGGTATTTTAGTCATTAATTATTTGGAGTGGCATTTTTACAATTTGAAGAAGTTTGTAGTGGCATTATGATAATTTCTGATTTTGGAGTGGCATTTTTCAAATTTGAAGGTTTTGTAGTGGCATTTTAACAATTCTCCCAAATAATAAAGTGATACATCAATAGCGGAAGCGGTGTACAAAGTCATACTATTAGCCAGTCTGGCACACATTCAATAAAAGTATCAACATTCTTTGGAACAAAACAAAGTCTTAACAAGAAAAGATGAAAATAATTTTTAGATTTAATTCACAAATCACCTACGTATCTCTCATGATCGAAATGCTGAAACCACATTTAAATTTTTAGATTTAATTCTGAAGTCCGTATGTAAGTTTGTGACACACTAGAGTATAGATTATTTTAGGATTTACTTTTGGTAGAGTTTAGATTAGCTGTGAATATCGCATTGTATAAGCAGTAAGATGTAATGAGTTGTGTTATTTAGTTAAATGAAATTATATATTTATGTTATCAACTTTTTCCTTTAGTCACAACTGACAATCCATTTAGCTATATATCTGCCCATTACATCATGATCAACTTAATTTAACATGGAACGAAAAATAAAATAGCTTGAATCATGAAACATAATTAGTTCGATTTGGCGTTTAAATTAAAACTATATTTAAGTTTTGCTAATTAAGATTTACAAAATAAAAAAATTGAAAAATCAACCATAACAACAAAGTGTTCTAATCAGGAGCGGATCATAAGAATACTTAACCACACCTATAATTTTAATTTTTTTTATTATGCATATTAAAATTTGAGTGAGGTACGTGTATCGCACATGGGTCCATAGTATGGACCCATATCTCAATTTTTAAAATTCAAACAATAAATTTGAACCACTTAATATGATTTTTCCACATGAAAATGTACTTGTATGCCAAATTTTATATTTTTTTGAATTTTTAACTATTTTTTAGATAGATAGAAAAATGTTTAATCTAAAGATTTTGAACCATTGGAAAGTAGTGATTTTCTATCTATCTAAAAAAATAATAGAAAACCTAAAAAATGAAAAATTAACCAGCTTTTTTTAACCATTTTGTAACTATTCTTTTATGTGAAGTCCTTTTATCTTTTGAAAATGGGAGTTGATATATTAATTTCATTATTGATGTCACTATGGTCCACTATTTATTTGACCAGTAAATTATTTTTTAATAAAGCACTCTCCATTAATAATAATTGTCATGCTTTAATATACTTTCGACGAACTCAGACAGTGATCAGATGATGACATTTAAAATGAACAATGACACACACATATGTAAACTAAACACTGAAAGCATTTAAGCTCAATAATAAAGAATTTAAATTGAACAATAAAAACATATACACTTATAATAAATCATGATGGGTGTTTTCTTTATTGGCATTAATATTTTATTAATGTCTCTGTAGGAAATTAGCAAAAGTAAATATAAGGGTTGATTGAAAGTATTGATTAGTCAAACAAAAAATGTTCACCAGGGAAAATAATATTGACACAATGGTTCCTTACATATTACATATGGAACTTGTCAAACTGAAATCACAAGGGAGAGGGAAAATAATATTGACACAATGGTCCCTTAAGTAAGCAATCATGAAAGAAATACAGAACAGCTCATTTTATTAGGAAACAAGAAAGAATGAACAACATCTCCTCACAGTGGCATAATTGGTCAATCTTCACAGGAGAAATACAAATTTCATGGCAGGTAGCCCTCAAGTATCACATTAAAAAGTGCCTTCAAAGAATCTGTATATGTACCAGTACAGAGCACAAACTCTTTTAAGAGGTCCTCACTCCTCCATGCTGAGATTAAATTTTTCAAGCACAATCAAAACTCGAAAGTTCTTTTGAGGGATTGGAATTTAGATTTCCAAGCCTTTGGAAATAGAAGAATCAAAATCTTTTCGATCTGAACTGGATGATCTGAAATGAGCCAGCATTTTGCTGAACTTCGATTTTTTCTTTATAATGGCAATGGAGATATCATTTGGAAACAGATCCCGCAAAACAAATGCATGAATAATTGTATACACAAGGAGTGTTGATATAGTCAAGGTCGAGATAGCACAAAGGCAAAGAGAGAGGGATCGAGTAAATATATTTGTGACAGCCATTGTGTATTTGATTGTAGCGATCGAAGCTCCTGTCATAGGAAATGTGTAAGCCCACCATGCAAGTGAGAACCTGTTAGTTAAAAGAGATAAACATTAGGGAATGTTTTTTTTTTTTTTTTTTTTTCAAATTTATGATAAGATTATTTCAAAAAGAAAGCATGATTAATGGTTTGGTACCTGAATCCTCTGAAGAAATTAACTCTGACTGCCTGGAAACGTTTTCACAAAATCAAGAGAAAAAAGCAGCATTAGTAATATACTTTATATCAACATGTGCTTCCTTTTAGTTACTGATAAATCAGGAAGATTTCAAAACTTACCAGTGACATATAAAGAAACAAGGCAATGAAATATAGGATTTTGGCACCATGATCAAAATCTCCTTGGATCTTGGCCCAAGCCATGCAAGCGACACTAGGTGGACCAACAAAGAGGAAAAACACTGGATGCAATTCTTTCGGAAGAGTCGCATTGGTTGAAAGTCTCTGATACAAAGTGACGAATAGCACCATGTAATGAGCCAACCCCACAGCAAAAAAGAATATGGGCCCCTCTTTAAGACCCATGTTGGCACCTAACAAGGCACCAATGAAGTTGCCGATGATTGACAAGTGGTTTGAAGGGTTAGCGACTTTGGAGAGTCTACGTTGGCCGCCCGACATCCACTGGCCGTAGATTTTTAATTCAAATAAAAACAATGGAGCCATTAAAATGTACCTGATATTATTAAACAAGGAAAAGTCAAAATATTAAGTTAGAAATATTTCCCTTGAATAAAAGATACATGTACGTACACACGTACCATATAATTGGCTGCAGATTCGCCGCAATAGAAGGGGGGACGCCCAGCGACAAGAACAAACATGCAATCCACGGAGCAAAGAAGAAGTTTGCCCGCACCGGGTGGTGGTATTCCCTCTTGACAGCCTCGAAATAAAACACAATTTTCAACAGGTACAGGAATGACACAAACACCATCAGCACCAGCGAGGCCCACCATAAGATTAGATTTGGCATCAGGCTGATGTGGAGGAAGCTCATTACAGGCGATGTATTGAGTGTCTTCCAAATGATTGCTTGGCTGCTGACACCTAGGCACATCCCGAAAGCATTTACCGGAAAACGCAGAAGAAATGGCCATTTTTCATCCTCTGGCAGAACGGACACCTCTGTAGCCTGCAATATTATATTATTGTATGATTAAACATGCCATTAGATCCATAAAATAAAAAATGTTAGAGACGTAGTCTAAAAAATCAAGAGATAAGATAACACTGCCATTTCTCATATTTGAAAATGTTTTATGAACCATATATTCATGGCCACCAATCCAAATGTATATTTGGTTCTGCACAGTGGCTCTCAGGAAATTTCTGTGACTATGACTTCATCCTAGGCTAAATATTATTTTTTTCTTCCTAGTCATGGAGTCCATTAATTTTCAAGAGTTTCAACTTTCAAGCAACTAATTTGAAGAGTTCTCTTTGACCACCTGTTGTAACTCCTGACTAGCTTATGGTGATATTACTTGAATAACCACAAAGAACTCATATGCCTCTATAACAATTAATTTCCGACTAATAAGGCACTGATTCACCATATATTTAGCACAAATAAAACGATTAATTACTAAGAATTGTATATCATACCCTCAAAGTATCCAATTCAGGACCTTCAAGCGCGTCAAAGTACCGATCGACACCAGGAGTCTCCTCACTTTCATGTCTCTTTGTCTCGCCAGCCTCCAAATCCTCCTCTTCAGTGGGCATCCCTCTCAAATTAGAGATTTGCCTCTCGAGTTTACCCGACCAAGTCTTAAATGGGTCGAACCGACTATCTCTCACAGTTTCACTATGTACCAACTTTCTCCCTGTTCTCTCCGCCACAAGGATCGGTTGAGAGCGGTACTGTTTTTGTCTGGCAAGTTGCGGGTTCAGGTTTAAGGAATTGTTTTGGTTGGTATTCTTGCATTTCTCCTGGTGTACCACCAGCTTTGTCTGTCCGATGTGAAGCCCTGAAGGAGAGGATGGTAGGCTTAGAGAGAGAGAGGATAGTGAAGTCATAGAAGGTATGCCTATCACTATACCTTCTCTGTCTGATTTTGTGTTTTCTGAGCTTGCAACTGATTCTTCGTTTGATTCCTAATGAATAAAAAGTGAAAGTTTCATAAGAAACAAAAATGGGAACGTGAAATTTGATAAGTTGATAAGAAATTTGTGTAAATTGATTGTAGTAATTTGTTGTTTGCATATGCAATCAAGAGTCGAAGGCACAAGCACCATGGCACCCTGAAAATTATCCTATGAAGGATGGATTACATGCAATTCCACTTTGAAGGTTGGATTATGAGAACTAGAGCAGAGTTGAAAAAGTTTGTGAAACAGAGGACAGTTAAACAGAATAATTAACGAAATGAGAAACCGACTTAAGTTTCTTACTTTATCAGAAGTCGTATTTCCTAAAGGATTAAGATTGTTTCCGTTTTCACAATCGACGCAATCAAAGCCCCTGATATTCTGGCATGAAGATTGCTTCAAAACAGAGGGGATCTCAACTTGCAATTCCTTTTTCTCCATTTCAGCTGTTAAGAAATCGCTTCTAAGTTGTAATTCCACTCCAGACTGACACTTATAATGTGATAATTAAGGTGAGTTACAACCTCTGCACCCCCTTCTTTACATAGAGGTTTTAAGTTATAAACTTATAATGTACGACTGTATAATGCAGTACGTCACATCAAGGGCAGGGCAGTGCTAAATTCAGAAGCATAAATGAAATTCTAAACCATCGCTATCAATCGTACAACTCTTTTCTGAAAAAAAGGAGGCAAACATCTTAGCAAAGTCCAATACTTCTTTCCTGAATTCTGGAGTAGAATTAACAACATTGATATGAATAAAACAGATATACGGACAAATTTGGGTGTTGAATACTTGAATATAATATTCAGATAAGATTACTTAAGATTCGATCAGATGTGATATTTAGGTATAGTAGTCAAAAATAATTTGCTTGTTATCAGTACTGCATGCATAAACATATCTACAAGTAACAATTTTCTAATACAAGGTACACATCTAACGAAGAAATTATTAATATGAAATTTATGTTTCTAGCTAATTCTAAAAATACCCTTTAAGATCGGTCCACATGTGATTTCTACAATCTTGTACAAATTGGTGATGTATCAAACTTGTATTGGTTGTTTTAAAGTCATCAGGAGTAGGAGTAGACAGTTATTTATCTTAGATTTTAATAATCAGATCTCTGGTATTAAATATTAAGTCTAGACTTATATATATTTGTAAGATTTTGTCACACTCCAAATCAGAATTTCCGGATTAAGGTGTAATTAATTTCCGCCTCGTGTCTAATAATTAGAAAGACACACAAAACTATATAATAAAATAAACAATCACAGCGGAAGCGAATATAAAGCAATCAAGCCAAAGTCATAAATATAAAATAAACATAACATAATATATACATCATATCATCCATACAAATCTCCACCGGATCAAATATACATAATATAATAAAAAAGGTACATAATCTATCGAGTCCAATGTGTATAACAAAAACAGCGGACTCGCAAAATCCTAAACAAAGTATCCTAAACACTATATCAAACGGCGTGGTCCTCGGGAAAAGCTCTTGACATCTCCTGCTGCGGACCGTTAGACCCTGTACCTGAAATTCCACATCCAAAAAGGTGGATAAGCGAATGAGCGCCCAGTATGTGATCCAATATTATCCCTTCAGGGATCCTCTAAGTCAAAGCACATTTTAATTTGAAATCTACGTAAAGTCGGCAATTGTTCACTTTTAATGCATATGTTGCGGAAATTAAAACCTATCATAGTACTACAAAAGAAAAATATACATATAGTGGATGACATGATATGTTTGTCCTATTATGCCAAAATGATGAAATTTCTCAAAATAAAATACAAGGAAAATAAATATTATAATCAATTGGAGTCCAGTACAATAAGTACTGTGTGTACAAATTAATATAGTAATAATACAGATAATTTTATCACCCCGTGCCGTGCCAATTTGAATTGATATTTCCAAACTGATATAACACAAGGACTGCGATCGGGGGTGCAACGATACCCGATGCCTAAGAGCATTGAGCATTGCCCCAAAGACTTCAACCCATAGGCTGGTGCACGCTAGCCAATGGTTATACCTAAATTCGTGTATTTTCCTTACTCTAAGACGATTCTTCATCCAAACATTTAAAATAGGATAAAACTACAAGCAGAGCGTAAGAATAAGTCAATCCGTCTCCTCATGAGCAGACGACGGAACTCCACCGTCCGGCCAGACCAATGGGACAAGGGCTCGTGATCGGCCCATAACCATAACAATAAAAATAAAATCTGCCACCGCATCCTCGGCAGTCGTACTAGGCCTGTAGCTCCTAATGTAGGGGAGATAACTCCCGAATCGTCTCCGGACTCAAGATCGGTCCGCACAAAATGTGAAATGATCGAAAAGCATATACTACCAACTCAATGCATATAATAATATAATATTTCTAATAAGACCTCTAAGGGATCAAGTGATCCCTCAGCCCAATGACCGCGAACCGCCTTGCAGCCCACTCTACGAGGACGAAAAGCAGTCATTCGGTCTTCTATCTCACTCTCACCAATGCACATGCCTAACTACGATAATATGTTGTCCTCTACAAGAAGAGGGCAACTAGTATTCTAATATATTATTAAATTAATTTACACTACTCCTAAGAAAGCAATAAATTTTCAATTTAGAAAGGGGTTATGCAAATCTTTAAATTACAGTTCAGAAAGGATTAAACATACTCTAATGCAACTACGAAAATTAAAGTACGGATGACAGGTTAAGTGGTCGACTAGTAAGAGTACGCCACGGAAGAATAAAACAGATATCCCACACATGGAATAGAAGGCCGAAAGCACGCACACTAATAATCATCGTACTCCGTGTAATCCTCGTCTGCTCTTGTACGAGCGTCAGCGGAATCGGTCCACGGATGGGACTCTGAATAGGTCGGCTGACTTGTAATTCGAACGTAAATTAATTAAATACTAAACTAATTATTCGTACCCCTTTTTCCCATTTAATTATTCTTAACTAATGTTCTAATTAAATTAACTAACTACGGTTTGAAATTACGGTCAATCGTTTCGATCAGTTTGACTCGGTTCCAATTGAGCGTGAAATTTGGTCTAATTTAGTTTAAACTTAGACTAACGTAATTTAAATATTCGTTATATTTTAATTTGAAGATAAATTGTTTTACTAATTAATCAAATACTCAAATGATGTTATTACATATTTTTACGATAAAATACATAAGGTATAAATTACGTAAACTAAAATGGCTATTATTTTAAATCCTAATTTAACTACTTATAATAAAAGTGCGTTTCCTAATTAATTTAGCTACAATTAAATTAAATCCTAAGTACAGAATTAATTAAAAATACGTCAGTTACTTAATTATCCTAACGCTTTTAAAGTCGTACAATTTATTTTAATGATTTATACGTGTTGATTAATTTATAAGTACAAAATAATATGTGATTATCTAATTATCCTACTAAATAAATTTTGTAATCGTAGTGATTCGAAAATATTAATTGTTGTTAATTAATTGTCCTTTATTAATTAACAACATATTTTATTTAGAAATCATTTTTTTAATTAAAAATTCTATTTACTAAATTTGTAAAATTCTAATTACTTAATTTAAAAATTCTAACTACTTAATTTATTAATTAATTAAAATCCTAATTTTTCTAAACCATATTTTACTTCAATTTATTTTAACTAATTCCCAAAATATGTTTTCTAATTAAATATTCTATATTCTCGAATTTCTAATCTAATCTACGAAAATTTAAATTTTGTGTTCTAACCTAAAAAAAATGTTGGGTTTGTACAACCCGATCAAAATTAGGCTAAATTCTATAAAATATATATGGTTTTCGGTTTGGGTCTAAATTCAAAACAACAATTTAATCAAGGCCGAGCCCATTAGGAAAAGAGGCCAAGCCTCTTTTTATTAAACAATCAAGGGCCCAACAAGCATTCACAATTAAATGGCCCAGCAACAATTGGAAAGCCCAAATTTTAATTAATTCTCTAAGTTACGCAAGTTCAACAGAGAACAACACCGAAAGCAAACCAGGGAGCCCCTGGTACAAAGTACCACTAACAAATCGGCACAAACAAAACAAAGAACAGGGCCAGCAACACCGAGTACCACTGGTACCGTTTACCAGTAACAACAATCGGCATAACAACATAGCAAGACAAAGGAAGGAAACCGGTACCAGTGGCACCACTGTGCTGTACTAGTTTGCAATTTCCACTAGTATCGTATTAAGCACAAATCACAGAGCAAAGAAAAAGGGAACTGAACAAGCATACACAAGTACCGCAGTACCAGTACTGGTAAGTCATCAAGCAACAGAACAACAGAATCAAACTAGCCCGGTACAAGAACACCACATTTAGAAGCGGTAAATAGAATTTTGAGATTTTTAAAAAATAATCCCGGTAAGGGTATTTGGATGAAAAATAATAATTCTAATGATATATGTGGCTATTCCGATACAGATTGGGCTGGAAGCTTCGATAGAAAATCAACAACCAGTTTTTGCACATTTGTAGGTGGAAATCTAGTCACATGGAAAAGCAAGAAATAAAATGTTGTAGCATGATCAAGCACCGAAGCTGAATATCGTATCATGGCATCAACCGCAAGTGAACTAACATGGATCAAGCAACTCCTATTAGACATGGGATTTAAAACTCAAGAACATATGAAAATGTATTGCGATAACAATTTGGCATGACATATAACTTCAAATTCCGTATTTCATGAGCGAACAAAACATATAGAAGTGAATTGTCATTTTATTAGAGAAAATGTTCAAGTAAAAGAAATTAAAACACCATACGTAAAAAGTGAAGATCAACTCGCGAATATTTTCACCAAATGCTTGAATCCGGGTCAATTGGAGAAAATTACAAGCAAGCTAGTACATACCACCTTCTTTGATGATCGTAATTAAGTTGTTAAAGGCAAATTAAGTTTGATGAATTGATAGTACATACTACCTTCTTTGACTGAAAAAAATTACAAGCAAGCTAGTACACTTGTTAAAGGCAAATTAAGTTTGATAAATTGATTGTACATTTTCTCCCAAAATAGAAAACCCAGCAAAGTTGGGCAATTACGATCAGGCCACACTTCTTTTTACTTTTTTTTTTCAAATGAGATCAAACTGTCCTTCATTAAGGCACAATTTGTAAAAAAAAGGAAAAAAAATTAGGGAAAGAACAGAAAATGCAAAGACTTCACTTGATCAGGTAAAATGTTTGTTTAGAAAACCAGTGGAGCTGAAATTTCAGAATTTTTCGAGCACACTGACAATTAAGAAATTCACCCCATAATTTAGTTTCTCGAGAAAAGAACGAAGTCATCTAACTTGTAGTCAAGCTTTTCTAGCATAGCAAATTTTTGACTCAATTAGCTTCTGTACATGCAAAAAGACAGGTGCAAACAATCTTCAATTCATCAAACTTAATTTGCCTTTATTCAAATAAAGATCAAATAATAGATTAGGAAGAAAAACAATGTGTTGGGCATTAGGCCTGGGAATGGCCGGTACCGATCAGTTCCAACCAATGTTCTAAATAGCGTGCTATAGTGTTTTCGGATCAAAAAAGCTATGACGCTATGACTATAGCACCGTTTTTTCAGCCGTTCCGTTATGACGCGATAAACGCTATTTAAACCTTTGGTTCCAACTGATAGAAGACCTGAGAAAACAGTAAAATGTGTTGGGCTGTGTCAATAGTAGGCAAATTTTCAGACAAAAGTTGATAACAACCCAATTTTATATAGGTTCAATACAGTTTTTCAAAATCTAATAGTAGGCAACTGCTTGTCTCTAGACTGACTCCTCCCTGTCTAATAATTAAAGAACATTATTAGAAACATTTTGTCCGTTTCAATTTCCTGAATTTGGGCCAAGTGAGTCGGCCCAAGAGAGGCCTGCACAATTGCACTGTCTCAGCCCCGTGTTTCTTAGTTTCTTTCCTTTCACTACGCTCAAGTTCCGCACCAGAGCCATAGTGTAAGTGCCGGACAAGTATGCTCTCCAATATTGTAAAAGATTTCCTTCACTTTACGGTTCGAGATTAACTCCCAGCCGCTTTGAGTTCGGGCTAGAACAGGGGCAGTATTATTAGGCTTTGAGATTCGTTCCAAGTTAAAAAGAACGGTCCAGATCCAGTAATTGTAAAAGATTCTCTATTAAGGTATATCTGAATTCGTAAGTGTCAAGGTGTCAGAGGAGGTAAACATCTCTGACCGCTCTTCCGCTATCGCTTCCTCTTTATGTACGGACGGATTGGGTTGGGATTGGCCACCTCATCTCTTCCTCCTCTATTCTCCTCTTCCGCTTTCGGTTGATTTTGTACCGCTTTAATCTATTTGTCTCTCCTCTCCTTTTTCCTTTCAGAGGGTCATGCACCCGAGGTGCTTGTGAAAATGTGGAGCAATCTCTGGAGAAAACTAGAGAGAAGAATCAGTGCCTTGCCGGACCCTCTTCTAGCCCCACAGTTCAGGTGCATTGTGTTGTATTCATTATTACAACCCAAAGCTTCTCATATTTTCATTTAGCCCGACCCAATATTAGCAAGGATGTCATTACTGAATGGATTTGCATACGGTTAATTGAAACCATGAAGAACAATGCAAATTAAATTGGAACAAATAGTTTGGATGAGTTCTTCCTATCATGAACTGATGGCTGGAAAAGTAAACCTTGGATATTGGTTTCGTGATCTATGCTGCACATCCATAAGCAGTTATAACCATTCAATTTGTAGTACTCTTATCGTTGCACAATTTTCAGTAACCAAAATTGCATTATTGTTCATAATCTGTGTTAATGATGTACTATTTTCTATTGCAGTAATACAAACAGACAGGCGTACTTGTCACCCGTAAGAAAGGAAAGCTTAATCTTGTTGGTTAAAATTTTAGAGAGACTGGAGTGAAGTCAAATAAGAATAAGATGGTGCATGCTTTGTCTCTCTCCCCCTTTCTCTTCACTTTCACCTTTAGCATCCCTGTCCCAATCTCAGTTTCATTTCCCATCCAAATCGGCTTCTTGCCATGGCCTCTGCCTTTACTGCTATGCTGTCCCCCATTCCAAATCTCAATCCCAAAGAATCACCAACAATCCAAAACCACTACCATCTTCAAATAATTTCCCTAGTGACACCTGGTGCTGGAAACATTATTGGGAAGATTGGAAGGAGGTCACAGCAGCAGCATAACAACGGGAAGGGGAAGTTGGAGAAGAATGAGATGGAGAGGAGACACTGTAAGGTGGGTCCCATTTCTACCCAAGAGGTGCATCGCCATTTTCACAATCTGTTGGCTTTCCATCCGACCTCAATCTATCCCTTCAACCAGCTCCTGGCTGCCTTGGTTAGCAACCAAACCTCAAGCGGCCCTTACCCCGCCATCTTTTCCCTCTTTGGCCTCTTAAACCAAACTGAACGAATCCGTCCTAATGAATATACCTATGCGATCATGATTCAATTCTGTGTTCAAACAAATCGGCTCAGCCTAGCTTTTGCATTTCTGGGACGGCTTCTCAGTGAGGGTCTCAGAGCCAACACTGCCACCTTCACTCCATTCCTGAAGGGCCTTTGTTCTGAGAAAAGGATCGATGAGGCTGCAGCCATAGTGTTGTACAAAATGCCTAAGCTGGGGTGTATACCAAATGTGATCTCATATAGCATTCTTATCAAGGGGCTTTGCTCCAACGGCAATACTCGCTTAGGCCTTCAGTTGCTTTTTAAAATGGTTAAATATGGCGGTGAGTGTGAACCCAATGTGATCACGTACAGCACAGTTGTAGACGTGCTCTGCAAAGCGGGTGAACTCACTAAGGCCTTTGGTCTGTACAGACAGATGTATTCTGCTGGGGTTGTACCCAATACTGTGACATACAGCTCGATGATTTATGGTCTATGCAATATGGGTGCTCTGGACAAGGCAGAAGAGCTGCTACAGATTATGATTTCTGAAGGTCATGAGCCCAATGTCGTGACTTATACCACTCTTATAGGCGGACTGTGCAAGAAAGGTGAAATTGAGAAGGCAGAGGAGTTGCTCCATGACATGATTTCCAAAGGGCAAGTGCCCAATGTCATGACCTACAACACTCTTATGGATGGTCTGTGCAAGAAAGGTGAATTTGAGAAGGCAGAGGAGTTGTTGCATGAGATGATTTCCGAAGGACAAGTGCCCGATGTTGTGACTTACAACACTGTTATAAATGGGCTGTGCAAAAACTGTGAAATTGAGAAGGCCAAGGGGTTGCTGCATGACATGATTTCCAAAGGGCTGGAGCCCGATGTCGTGACTCGTACCACTTTTATGGATGGGCTGTGCAAGAAAGGTGAATTTAAGAAGGCAATGGAGTTGCTAAATGATATGATTTCCAAAGGGCAGGTGCCCGATGTTGTGACTTACAACACTCTTATAGATGGGCTATGCAAGTTCGGTGAAATTGAGAAGGCAGAGGAGTTGCTGCATGAGATGATTTTCGAAGGACAGGTGCCTGATGTCGTGACTTGCAACACTCTTATTGATGGGCTGTGCAAGAACGGTAAAGTTGAGAAGGCAAGGGAGCTAATGGATGACATGATTTCCAAAGGGCAGGTGCCCGATGTCGTGACTTACAACACTCTTATAGATGGGCTGTGCAAGAAAGCTGAAATTGAGAAGGCAAAGATGTTATTCCATGACATGATTTGCAAAGGACTGGAGCCTGATGTCGTAACTTATACCACTTTTATGGATAGGCTGTGTAAGAAAGGCAAAATTGAGGAGGCAGAGGAGTTGCTTCATAAGATGATTTCCAAAGGGCTTGAGCCCAATGTCGTGACTTACAACACTTTAATAAATGGGCTCTGCAAGAAAGGTGAAATTGAGAAGGCAAAGGAGTTGTTGCTTGACATGATTTCCAAAGGGCAAGTGCCCGATATCTTGAATTATACCACTCTTATAGATGGGATGTGCAAGAAAGGTGAAATTGGGAAGGCAAAGGAGTTGCTCCATAACATGATTTCGAAAGGACAGGAGCCCGATTTCATGACTTACAATTCTCTTATAGATGGCCTGTGGCAGGATGGTGAAATTGAGAAGGCAAAGGAGTTGCTGGATGACATGATTTCCAAAGGGCTGGAGCCTGATGTCAGTGACTTATGATGCTTTTATAGATAGGTTTGCAAAAAGGGGGAAATTGAGAAGGCAAAGGAGCTGGGAGCATGATTAGCTACATACTTCGGAAAGGAGAGAAAAGGGGTCGAAGCTGGGAGCAATTATGTTCTTGGGGCCCAAACACATTTACAAATATTGACATAGAGGGCCCATTTGTAAATGAGACACAGCAAAGCGGAGTTAAAGACATAATCACATAAGTGACACAGCAATTATTAAAGTGGTTCCTAGCAACAGCGAAACCTTGAGACGTCCCGCATTGAAGCAACCAGTGATAAAACATTCATCTCTTTTATTAGTTAGTTCTTAAAATAGAATGTCATTTTTTTTAATTTTATTAGGTATAAAAAAGCTGTCAATTGTAAAGACCAGTTATGCAATTAATGAAGCTACTCTTCTTTTCTCAATTGTCTTCTTCTTCCCTGTCTCCTTTCTATCTCAATTCTTCCAAATTCTCCCAATTTAGTTTAATTGCATCAATTTTGCGGAAACCGGGTAAAAGAAATTGATCACTCAATTAAGCCAATTCCTTGTAATATCCATAATTCTCTGTAAGGATATCACACTGCATGACATGATTTTCAAAGGGCAGGATCCCAATGTTGCAAACTGCTCCTGTGCTACTGACAGGAAATTTGAGGACATTTTTACCTGAGGTGATGCTTAGAAACTTGAGGCAAGCTTTCCCCAGGTCTTAGAATACTGTCTTAAAATGTAGTGCATATCATCATTGTTGCGGGACATTGTAAATTTAGGCCCCCAAGTTTTTTTTTTTATACAACCTTTACCAGTATCATCACAATTTCACTACTGATTTTCATATCTGGGGCCATGTAGTTCTTCTCCTCACCTCGTTCTCTAATTTGGTTCGTTGAGCAATTCTTCAAAATTCTTGAATATAGGTTCTGTATAGGACTTTGGCTGCCATTGGTGCTATTTTCTATTAGCATGTACCTTGCAATGTGAAATGTCATTCAACAGTAGTGTCGCAGTAAGTAGTTCTGTGAATACTTCAATTGGGAGCTTAAAGTGTTGAAGTTGAGGATTTCATTAGTTCTTTCCAGTTTAGATTTTTAGACTGTTGTATTAGATTTTCTGTTGAAGATGCAGAATGGTTCAATTTTTACCGGGGGCGTTTTATTTGTTTTCTAACTAAAGCTTGGGTCTTCATTAGGGTCTGATCGGAACACAATCCTCATGAAGTTCAATTGATTTCAATTCAATAGAGGTGATTTCCAATTGAATTTTGTTGATCGGAATCAAAATAGAGAAGAGTTGAATTCATCTCAAATTTTTGATCGGAAGTTCATGTAATAAGGAAGGAAATGATTTCACTTAAGTCAAAATGACACTTTTATAATTGTTTTTAATTATCCCTAAATTAAATTTCTCAGAAACTAAAATGCCAATTGAAATAATTTATTAATCACTAATTAATTTTTAGTATCACTTTACTTTTTTATGTACTTCACCTCGGCCCTACTTAACATCAATTACATCTTTAGAGAAAGATCAAACAATTAAATTAAAGGGAAAATTTCCAGTGGCCCATTCAAACTTCCAAAATATCCAATTTCCCCATAAATATATCATATGATATATATCCAATATCCCAATCAAAACTTAATTTTCTTTCTTCTATCCCCATTTATTTATTTTATCTTTCATTTAATTATTTTCAAATTGTACTGACTAATTTACCTTTTCATTTAATTATTTCTTCTTTCCTTCTTCCCTAACCATCAAACACCTTTGCTTTCAATTATTTGATTCAATCATACCTCCGCTAAGAGGAACATCCTCTGATGCACCTTCGGCTCCTTGTTCAGTTACTCTCTTCTGAATCTCAACCCAATCATCACACCTTCCCTTCTTTTCTCAAATCCTCTGTTAAGATAAATTGATATTTATCTTGTGTCAAAATTGAGAGTTGGGTCAATCACCGTCATAATTGGAGGTAGACTCCATAGGAGCTGGGGCTGAGTTTGAGCCATCAAAGCGATTAGCTTGTAGCCTTGTGATACTGGGAGAGTGTGGGAACGCTAGAAGAGAAAAAATTCTCTTAATCCAACCTCATGGTTATCTTATGATTCAAAGTAAATTGACATAGAGTTATGAAAGTTTGAGGTGAACTGAGGTTACAGATAAGCCTTCTTCTACAAGCGGGGTTGCCATTTATGGCCAATGGGTTCGTCAAGGTCTTGTATTGGAATAATAAAGTTTATCACTGCACATAAAGAACAATAAAGTATTTATCACCGCCATGATTGAAAGCAGACTTCATAGGAGCGAATAGAAGGAAAAATCGGAAAGAAGAAAGATGAAGTCTTAATAATAAAAGGGTAAATTAGTCACTACAATTTTGAAAATAATTAAATGAAAGATAAACTAAATAAAAGGGGATAGAAGAAAGAAAATTAAGTTTTGATGGGGATATTGGATATTATGATATATTTATGGGAATGGGCACACAAGAAATTTTCCTTAAATTAAAAGGCAAAACGATAATTGATACACGAGGCATGAGGTTCCCAGCCTGTACTATAAAATCTTAGCTTATGCTTAGACAAGCCTCGCTACATGAGTTTTTTAGGTACATTATTTCAAACTTGCACCATTAAATACCACTTATTGGATATACTTTCAGTTAAAAAGATAATAATGAAGCTTTCATTTGACTGATTGGCTATCTTCATTAGCATGTATCTGTGTACACCAAACCGAAAGAAAGGAAACCAGCACCACCATGATGAAACCCTAGCAATATTGATTTTGGCCAGTAACTTTACACAAACACCAAACAAAAATGCTAATAACACTCAGTGACATACTGATAGCAACAAATACAAAGTGATACTCAAAACTGAAGTGAAAGATGGTTACCAGTACTTAGAAAAGGAACAGATTTTCAAAAAATAGGCCTGATAAAAGTGTATTTTCCAATTTTGGCCCTCTTTGCCAAACAAAGCACATGCTAATAAAAAAATATTCCCATAATACAATTGCATTACCAAAATACTGTCATTTGTATATTAAAAAAAAGATATTGCCACTACCCTGTTGCAATGCCAAACTACTACCCTCTTTTTAGAATTTATCGCTTCAAACTTTTCTCAATCCTAAAATCCATTACGCTCTAAACATTGTCGCTTCAAACTACTACCCTCTTTTTTAGCGGTTCTTGCCTTCGTCCCGGTTGCACGGTCTTTTTCAACAGAGCTGGAGGACGGTAATGGCAGGAGTGAGCTCACGGCTAGAGACCCACTGAGCTCAGTAATGGTCCTAGCTGCCTTCAGTATCACCATCTCAGCCTTGTGCCTTAGACATGATTCAAATTACTCAAACGTGTTGCCTCTCCCCTGCTTGGTTAGCACCTGACTCTCTAATCACCTGCCAGTACAGGAATTAGTTACTTAGCTTTAGCTTTCTCTCATCAAGCATATAGACTGTACTAGCAGGTAAAATTGAAGTATTGTGCATATTTCTTTTTTCAATCGGTGACTATCTAAAGCTTTGAAAATAGTCTTTTCCCTGGCTAGCGTATCGGACGAGGAGGCATTGGGCCAGAGGTGAGCGCACTAATCCTTTGCTGGTGATGGGAATCAAGTTGAGAGGTTTGCCAAAGAAACGATGGGAATCAACCAATAAACTGAAAAAAGTCAATATAATCTCAATCAATAAACTTTCTATCTTTGCTGGTGGAGCCGAGCAGCCAGGGAGCCAAGTTGAACCGTCCAAGCTACTTAGAGTAGAGGGCTAGTAATACGTACCCCCTTTCTTATTCTTTGGTTTCTTTGCTTCGAAACTGATCGAAGCTGCTAAGGGCGCTAACTGGTACAGTATAAAATCTGGTACAAGCATGAATATAGTACAATTTGGATATGGTACAAGTATGAATCTGGTACATTTTGAAATTGGTACAAGGGCATTACCAGCTTTGAAAAGAACATAACTTTCAAGTGTAAGACACTAATTGCATATACATATAGTACATAAGGCTTTCTTGCACCAGAGAGCTTAAAGTTTGCAAGTTTATGAAGCGCTGACATGTCTCTTGACGTGTCATGCTCTCATTAATTTGCTTAATCTAGATTATAGGATTTAATTATAATTAGAGCATTAGGATCGCTAAATAAGGGTGAATATAATAGTTAGGGAGAGCACACTAATCATTAGAAGCACTGACATGTCTCTTTGACATGAATTAAAAAATAGTTAATAACTGAAATAATTACACAAAAAATAGATTAGATTTGCATAGCTAAATGATCCAAGGGAAAATCATAAAGTATATATGTCAAATCATTAATATGCAAATTGAAAAAATGCAAGGAAATGAAATATAATTTTTTGGCATCTTATTCTAATTCTGTTGTTTTTCAACTTGGGATTTCTTTCTTAGTCCTTATTAAAAGGACAATAAACCAAAAGATTCATTTTAATTTGAAGGAAAAGAAGAACAGAGAAAAGAAAAATCTATATATCTTCAATTAGGTTAACATGAAAACAACTAAAGGAAACGAAATAATTTTTTTTTTACATTATTCAGAAAATGTCAATAATATTTCAGAAAAAAATATGTTGTTCTTTTTGAAATGTTCAATCATTGGTATCATCCTTTCTTCCAGAGTTTGAAGGTATGCCGTTATCATCAATACTACTAAAGAGAATAACCTTGTTGATTGGCATCAAATACAACAATTTTTATACTCAAACCAAGGTTCCTTTTTAGGTATTACATCTAATTGAATTAGTAGATTAATACTCACCTAGGTTCCTTTTATCTAATCAGGCTTTCTTAAAAAAAAGTACAATTAGTGGATTAATCTTCACCTAGGTCTTTCGTGAGGAGAGCACTGAAGTGCTGGAAATCACTGGAAATCAGTGAACCTTCTAATCAGGCTCTTCTTCACTCCTATGTCTCTTGCATTAGAACCCTCTTCTCCGCTTCTTCTTCACTTCGTGGAGACCACATGAGGAAGCGAAATACAAAGGGTATCGCTGAAAATAAAATATTGTCAGTTTTTTCCGAAATGAATTCTCGCCAAATCTCTTCAATTTTTCACGGGAATTAGTCGGAGGAAAATATTCCTTGCAAATCACGTCAAAAGAATTTACAGGTTCGCTGATAGCTTGATTCGCCGAATTCGCATCCCCTCACCATCCTCAAACTTGGAGTGTTTTTGGAAAATATCAACCGTTCAAATACGTTCTGCACGAATCTGAAGCAAAATTAATACTGGCCCCTGCGCTATCCCCGAATAAGCAACCGTACATGTCGGTCCCGCAAAAGTTGAGATATCTCAGAGAATACGCACTCTTGATTCGTGGGTTTTGTTTCCTCAGGTTCGGACCTGACTTTTGTCGAATTATGTGCGCCGTTGTTTCGATTTTCCTGCTTTTCGGCCCAAGTGAGTCGGCCCAGAAGGGGCCTGCACATTTGAACTGCCACAGCCCTGTGTTTCTTAGTTAATTAATTTATTTCCTTGAAACTAGGCTCAGGCTCCACAACAAGTGCCAAGGTGTCCCGAGGAGGCAAAAAATCCCTGCGCTCTTGCGCTATCTCTTCCTCTTTTATGTACGGACGGATTGGGTTGGGCTATGCCACCTACTCTATTCTCCTCTTCCGCTTTCGGTGATTAGTACCCGTGTGAACTGGGTCATTCACACCGAGGTGCTTGTGAAAATACGCTATAGTTGGAGGGGTGGAAGCAATCTCTGAAGAAAACTAGAGGGAAGAATCAGTGCCTTGCCGGATCCTCTTCTAACCCCATAGTTCAGGTGTGTTGCATTCTATTATTATGATTGGGGTGGTCAACTTTACAATGGTTGAGCTGAATTTATCTTTTTGTTACCTTTTACAACCTAAAATGGATTTGCATAGGTTCATTGATGCCATGAATGGTGCCAACATCCGATTGAATGGAATAGTTAGATTGGGATAAGTTCTTCCTATCATGAACTGATGGCTAGAAATGTACAACCTTGCATATTGGTTTTGTGATCTACGCTGCACATCCATAAGCGGTTATAACCATTCAATTTATAGTACTCTGTTATCCTTCCAATCATGGGAACAAAGCAGCCCAAATCAGGGACAGTTGATGTCTTATTGAGCTGCGCCCTTTTTCTGATTTTTACCTTTTAAGTGTACCTAACTTAATGGAACATATAAGAATGGCAATAAGGCAATATTGGACAGTATCAGGGACAGTTGATGTCTTCTCAAATTACCATCAACACTGTATATTGTGAAAATTGGATATAATTTACTTCAATATATATTGATTCTTTTTTACATTTAATTAGTGGGTGGATAAAGCTGCTTCAATAGCTGTTTTTTAAGGTCCATATTCCTCTAGAATATGACAATATTGGACAATTTTCAAAAACCAAAATTGCATTATTTTTCATAAGCTGTGTTAATTGTGTACTATTTTTTGTTGCAGTAATATACAACAGACAGGCGTACTTGTTACTTGTAAGAAAGGAAACCTCAATCTTGTTGTTTAAAATTATTTTAGAGAGACTGGAGTGAAGTCAAATAAGAATAAGATGGGTGCATGCTTTCTCCTCTCTCCCCCTTCTCTTCACTTTCACCTTTGGCTTCCCTGTTCCAATCTCGGTCTCAGTCCCATCCAAATCGGCTTCTTGTCATGGCCTCTGCCTTTACTCCTATGCAGTCCCCCATTCCAAATCTCAAATCCCAAAGAATCACCAACAATCCAAAACCACTACATCTTCAAATATTTCCCTAGTGACACCAGTGCTGTAAACAATATTCGAAGATTGGAAGGACACAGCAGCAGCATTACCAACGGGAAGGGGGAAGCTGGAAAGGAGGAGTGGAGAGGAGACACTTTAAGGGTCCCATTTCTACAAAGAGGCGCTTCGCCATTTTCACAATATGTTGGCTCTGCCATCCGACATCAATACGTTCCGTTACCAGCTCCTAGCTGCCTGGTTAGCAACCAAACCTCAAGCGACCCTTACCCAGCAATCTTTTCCCTCTTCAGCCTCTTAACCCAAACTGGAGGAATCGTGTCTAATGAATATACCTATGCATCATGATTCAATTTTGCGTTAAAACTAATCGGCTCAGCCTAGCTTTCGCATTTCTCGGACAGCTTCTCAGCAAGGGTCTCAGAGCCAGCACAGCGACCTTCACTCCATTACTCAAGGGCCTTTGTTCTGAGAATAGGATCCATGAGGCTGCAGCCATATTGTTCTACAAAATGCCTAAGCTGAGATGCATACCAAATGTGATCTCTTATAGCGTTCTTATCAAGGGGCTTTGCTCCAACAACAATACTTGCTTAGGCCTTCAGTTGCTTTTCAAAATGGTTAAACATGGTGGTGAGTGGGAACCCAATGTGATTACGTACAGCACAGTTGTAGATGCACTTTGCAAGGATGGTGAACTCACTAAGGCCTTTGGTCTGTACAGACAGATGTATTCTGCTGGGGTTGTACCTAATACTGTGACATACAGCTCGTTGATTTATGGTCTATGCAATACGGGTTCTCTGGACAAGGCAGAAGAGCTGCTAAAGACGATGATTTCTGAAGGTCATGAGCCCGATATCGTGACTTACAACACTCTTCTTGGCGGGCTATGCAAGAAAGATGAAATTGAAAAGGCAAACGCTTTGTTGCATCACATGATTTCCAAAGAGCAGGAACCGGATGTCGTGACATACAACTCTTTAATATATGGTCTGTGCAAAAAGGTGAATTTGAGAAGGCAAAGGAGTTGCTGCATGACCTGATTTCCAAAGGGCTGAAGCCTGATGTTGTGACTTATACCACTCTTATGGACGGGCTGTGCAAGAACGGTGAAATTGAGAAGGCAAAGGAGTTGCTGCATGATATGATTTTCAAAGGGCAGCTGCCCAATGTGGTGACTTACAACACCCTTATGGATGGTCTGTGTAAGCATGGTAAATTGAGAAGGCAGAAGAGTTGCTATATGACATGATTTCCAAAGGGCAAGTGCCCAATGTCGTGACTTATACCACTCTTATGGATGGGCTGTGCAAGAAAGGTGAAATTGAGAAAGCAAAGGAGTTGCTGCATGATATGATTTCGAAAGGGCTGGTGCCCGATGTCGTGACTTATACGACTCTTGTAAATGGGCTGTGCAAGACAGGTGAAATGGAGAAGGCGAAGGAGTTGTTCCATGGCATGATTTCGAAAGGGTTGGTACCTGATGTCGTGACTTACAACACTCTTATAAATGGGTTGTGTGAGAAAGGAGAAATGGAGAAGGTCAGGGCGTTACTGCATGACATGATTTCCAATGGGCAGGTGCCCGATGTGGTGACTTATAATACTCTTATAGATGGGCTTTGCAAGAATGGTGAATTTGAGAATGCAAATGAGTTGTTGCTTGATATGATTCCCAAAGGGCAGGAGCCGAATATTTTGATTTACAACTCTTATAGATCGTTTGTGTAAGAATGGTGTAATTGAGAAGGCAAAGGAGTTGCTGCATCTGGTTAGCCTCCAGTAGAGCACGCAAGGTGGTTATGCGTGAGACGTGGCGTGCATGTGCGTGCTAAACAGTGGCTAAACTGAGCACGGCATGACTTGAAACACAGGACGGGATGACACAATGCTTGGGCGTGCCTGGGTAAATATTTTAACAGTAATTTTGGCTTCATACAGCGCAAGTACTACAGAATCAAAATAGCATTGTATGTGGTTTGTGCACTGCATGAAGGCAAATATGCTCTGTTAAAATCTTTACCCGAAAAATGAGAATACGTAAATGACAGAACTTTAATAGCTTAATAGCAGTTGAAGATGGATCCTTTATTATATTTTGGTTGAGTCACTTGGGTGAAATGGTTTGTGTGTGACGGTATTTATAGAAAAGGCATTACGATAAATTGACTAAAAACCAACAAACTAGTCGTTACATTCAATTCGGCAGGGTTAAAATGGCAATTTCAACAATTTTTCTAATTTTGCCCTCACATAAAATGGTTATTAACATTGGGAAAGTTAAATGGTTATTCTTATCTAATTTTTTTAAAAATTTCCCGACACTTCACAACACTCACATTTTGGATGCAAAGGTACTGTAATCCGGTTGTTTTAACCAATAAGTGTTCTAATCATAACCACTAAGAATCCTGTTGTTTTCCAAAGGTACTGTACTGAGTCGTCGGATATGGATCGATAGTCCAGATTTATGGAAGCACAATCTGTTGGTTCGGATCAGGGGCACCTTTTCTCGGTCAATCGCCTGCTGCCACGTGACATGGCTGGAACCCAAATAGTGAATTATAAACGTGTTGTGCCCTGCACGTGTGTTTATCAAGCGTTTCGTGCTGTGCAGGCACTGGTACGGCCTTGTACGTGCTAAAAAATGCGGAAACTTGGCACGGCGCATCTAAGAACACAGGATATGACATGCTTGATCGGGTCTTTGCCGTGTTTTTTGTTGTTAATTCCGAAAAAAA
>JAJGRW010002813.1:0-10548 GCA_025461045.1 Carex parvula
GAAGAAGTATTTTTGGTGGCCGAAAATGAAGCGAGACGTGCAAAGGTACGTTGAAAAGTGTCAGATTTGTCAGCAAGTTAAAGCGGATCGACGGAGGAAAGCGGGGTTGTTGAGACTGCTAGAAATACCTACGAGAAAATTTGAGTCGATCACAATGGATTTTGTATCCGGGTTTCCGAGAACCGTTGGTAGATATAACACTGTTTGGGTGATTGTGGACCGGCTGACGAAGATAGCTCATTTCATTCCGCTTCGAATTGAGACATGGGGCAAGAATTAGCGGACTTATTCTTGAAGTATCAGTTCAAGTACCACGGTTGCTCACGCTATATTATTTCAGACCGAGATCCTCGGTTCACTTCTCATTTCTGGGAGAGTTTTCAAGAGACAATGGGTACTAAGCTGAGATTCAGTACAGCGCACCATCCGCAGACGGACGGTCAATCTGAGCGCACTATCCAAACATTGGAGGACATGTTACGCTCTTGCGCGCTAAGCTTAAAAGGTTCGTGGGTTGATCACTTGTATTTGGTGGAGTTCGCCTATAACAATAGTTATCACTCGAGCATTGGTATGTCACCGCAAGAGGCGCTGACAGGGCAGCAGTGTAGTACTCCGCTGTGGTGGGGACCAGCGGGTACATATCCGCCTACAGGACCGCAAATGTTAGAAGAAATTGCTGAGAAAACGAAAATGGTTCTGAGTCGACTCAAGTCAGCTCAAGAAAGACAAAGGAAATACGCGGATGTTCATCGCAGACCGTTGGAATTCCAAGAAAGTGATCACGTATGGCTTCGAGTTTCGCCTGTTAGAGGCGTACACAGATTTGGGGTTTCGGGGGAAGCTAAGTCCTCGTTATATTGGGCCGTTTCAGATTTTACGACGAGTTGGACCGGTAGCATACGAGCTTGCACTACCACCAGCATTGGACCGGGTTCATCCGGTGTTTCATGTATCACAGTTGCGTAGATATGTGCGAGATCCGTCGCATTGTATTGACCATTCTGATTTACACGTGCAAGATGATCTGACCTATCAAGAGGAACCAATGCGGATATTGGATCGAAAAGAACAGCGGCTACGAAGCAAAGTGATCCGGCTTGTGTTGGTAAAATGGGGACGACATTCCGATAAGGAAGCGACGTGGGAGCTCGAGGAGAGCATCCGAGAAAAGTATCCGGAGTTATTCGACAAATAAGGTACGAAATCAAGTTCAGCGGACTGAACTTCATTTTAAGGGGGGGAGAATTGTTACATTCTAAATCCTTGATTTAAATAAAAATACATAAAAGGGCCTATTTGTGAAGATTTATTTTTAAATTATGCAATATTTAAAACTTGGAGGGACCTATGTGCAAATATTCCAATTATTAATATGACACCTCTCTTCTTAACTTGGTCATTTCCATTAAACCCATCTAATTTTCGTGAGAAGCAAGTTCTTGGCCGAACTTAAGAGAGAAAGAGAGAGAGAGTGAAATCGAGCACGAAATCAGGTCAGAACTTTCGGAAAATCGGAGATTCGAACTAATTGGACGATCGTGATCAATTCTATAGCTTCAACTTGGTATATTCTTTCTTCCTTGAAATCTCTCAAAAAAACCCTAAATTTTTCGAGTTGTTATATTTCTTTGAGAATTTGAATTTAAGTTCGATTGATTCGATATAACTCGATATTCGGTTTGATTTCGATTGATTCGATTGATTTTGTGAGAAATTGGAAAAGGGGGAAATTAGGGTTTGGTAAAAATGGTGGAATTTGGGGAAATTACTAAATTTTCAGGTGTTATACACCAATTGGATCTGAATTGATCGAGTTATAATCGTTCGAACATCTCGATTCGTGTTATTTGAGTAAATCATCCGTTTGAGCTGATTTTGGGGTTAGGGTTTTGTACCAAATTTGACACCAATTGAATATATAGTTTCATGTGTTGGTTCTTGATAACTAGATGTAAAAATACCATGTCGAGTCGATGATATATAGCAAAGGTTAACCGTATCGAAACCCGATCGAAACGAGCTAAACCAAACATGAAAAACCAAGTTCTGTGTACTTATTGCGGACCGAAATAGGGTCTATTGCGGATCGAAATGAAATTTGCAGAAAAACCAACTCTCTGGAAAGTTTGGTTGCGGGCCGCAATGAAACCATTGCGGGCCGCAATGAACTTGGCAGAAAAACAAATTCTCTGGAAGAATAGTCTGCGGGCCGCAACAAGTCCATTCCGGGCCGCAATGACACTCAGAAATTCAAAAAATTGTGTATTTTTGTTGTCTAAACCTAATTGGTTGAACCATGATTTAAACCTATACCACTAGGACCCGTATACGAACACTAGATAGTGTTTAACCTAATTTAACTCGATTTAATCTACGGGATACCAATCGAACGCTTTAATCGAGTTTAAACGTATAAATAGGTGGTAGACCTACGAGGCATCGGATCTCGGGATCGTTCGAGACGCCTGAGCCTTAAACGAGTGCGCTATATACTCAGGTGCGGGGTTTCTGGACTTGTTTGATAGTTTATATTCAGAATTAAACTGTGTTTCTTTTGACATGTTGATTATTGGTTGAATTGCATTATCGGATTGTGTTGCATATGCATTGCATTGCCCTAATTAATTGGAACTCGGATTATTTATCTGATTGATCTGCATGCTGGTATGGTTATCTTTGTGTATTGATCTGAATGATCGAATTTGGAATTAAAAGTCACCGTGATTTATATCACCATCGGTTGGTGGATATGGCATTACCGTCCCCCATACAGTCGCCTTTGAGAATTCTCGGTTTTGCAGCCTTTTTCTTTTCTTTTCTAATTTAAATTCACTCTGCATTTTGGTGTATCCCCGCATACAGTCGCATATAAAAAGTCCCCGTGTTGCATTCCATTTTGATTTTTTTGAATTTCGTTCACTCTGAATTTTCGAGTTTCTCAGCAGCCCGCCGCCTTTGAGAATTCTCGGTTTTGCAGCCTTTTTCTTTTCTCTTCTAATTTATGTTCACTCCGCATTTTGGTGTATCCCCGCATACAGTCGCATAAAAAAAGTCCCCGTGTTGCATTCCATTTTGATTTTTTTGAATTTCGTTCACTATGAATTTTGGAGTTTCGCAGCAGCCCGCCGCCTATGAGAAATCTCGATTTTGCAGCCTTTTTCTTTTCTCTTCTAATTTATGTTCACTCCGCATTTTGGTGTATCCCCGCATACAGTCGCATATAAAAAAGTCCCCGTGTCACATTCCATTTTGATTTTTTTGAATTTCGTTCACTCTGAATTTTGGAGTTTCTCAGCAGCCCGCCGCCTTTGAGAATTCTCGGTTTTGCAGCCTTTTTCTTTTCTCTTCTAATTTATGTTCACTCCGCATTTTGGTGTATCCCCGCATACAGTCGCATATAAAAAGTCCCCGTGTTGCATTCCATTTTGATTTTTTTGAATTTCGTTCACTCTGAATTTTGGAGTTTCTCAGCAGCCCGCCGCCTTGAGAATTCTCGGTTTTGCAGCCTTTTTCTTTTCTCTTCTAATTTATGTTCACTCCGCATTTTGGTGTATCCCCGCATACAGTCGCATATAAAAAGTCCCCGTGTTGCATTCCATTTTGATTTTTTTGAATTTCGTTCACTCTGAATTTTGGAGTTTCTCAGCAGCCCGCCGCCTTTGAGAATTCTCGGTTTTGCAGCCTTTTTCTTTTCTCTTCTAATTTATGTTCACTCCGCATTTTGGTGTATCCCCGCATACAGTCGCATATAAAAAGTCCCCGTGTTGCATTCCATTTTGATTTTTTGAATTTCGTTCACTCTGAATTTTGGAGTTTCTCAGCAGCCCGCCGCCTTGAGAATTCTCGGTTTTGCAGCCTTTTTCTTTTCTCTTCTAATTTATGTTCACTCCGCATTTTGGTGTATCCCCGCATACAGTCGCATATAAAAAGTCCCCGTGTTACATTCCATTTTGATTTTTTTGAATTTCGTTCACTCTGAATTTTGGAGTTTCTCAGCAGCCCGCCGCCTTTGAGAATTCTCGATTTTGCAGTCTTTTTCATTTCTCTTCTAATTTTTGTTCACTCCGCATTTTGGTGTATCCCCGCATACAGTCGCATATAAAAAGTCCCCGTGTTACATTCCATTTTGATTTTTTTGAATTTCGTTCACTCTGAATTTTGGAGTTTCCAGCAGCCCGCCGCCTATGAGAATTCTCGGTTTTGCAGCCCTTTTTCTTTTCTCTTCTAATTTATGTTCACTCCGCATTTTGGTGTATCCCCGCATACAGTCGCATATAAAAAGTCCCCGTGTTACATTCCATTTTGATTTTTTGAATTTCGTTCACTCTGAATTTTGGAGTTTCTCAGCAGCCCGCCGCCTATGAGAATTCTCGGTTTTGCAGCCTTTTTCTTTTCTCTTCTAATTTATGTTCACTCCGCATTTTGGTGTATCCCCGCATACAGTCGCATATCAAAAGTTCCCGTGTTACATTCCATTTTGATTTTTTTGAATTTCGTTCACTCTGAATTTTGGAGTTTCTCAGCAGCCCGCCGCCTATGAGAATTCTCGGTTTTGCAGCCTTTTTCTTTTCTCTTCTAATTTTTGTTCACTCCGCATTTTGGTGTATCCCCGCATACAGTCGCATAGAAAAAGTGCCGTGTTACATTCCATTTTGATTTTTTTGAATTTCGTTCACTCTGAATTTTGGAGTTTTCCAGCAGCCCGCCGCCTATGAGAATTCTCGGTTTTGCAGCCTTTTTCTTTTCTCTTCTAATTTAGGTTCACTCTCGCATTTTGGTGTATCCCCGCATACAGTCGCATATAAAAAGTCCCCGTGTTGCATTCCATTTTGATTTTTTTGAATTTCGTTCACTCTGAATTTTGGAGTTTCTCAGCAAGCCCGCCGCCTATGAGAATTCTCGATTTTGCAGTCTTTTTCTTTTCTCTTCTAATTATGTTCACTCCGCATTTTGGTGTATCCCCGCATACAGTCGCAATATAAAAAGTCTCCGTGTTTACATTCCATTTTGATTTTTTTGAATTTCGTTCACTCTGAATTTTAGAGTTTCTCAGCAGCCCGCCGCCTTGAGAATTCTCGTTTTGCAGCCTTTTTCATTTTCTCTTCTAATTTATGTTCACTCCGCATTTTGGTGTATCCCCGCATACAGTCGCATATAAAAAGTCCCCGTGTTGCATTCCATTTTGATTTTTTTGAATTTCGTTCACTCTGAATTTTGGAGTTTCTCAGCAGCCCGCCGCCTATGAGAATTCTCGGTTTTGCAGCCTTTTTCTTTTCTCTTCTAATTTATGTTCACTCCGCATTTTGGTGTATCCCCGCATACAGTCGCATATAAAAAGTCCCCGTGTTACATTCCATTTTGATTTTTTTGAATTTCGTTCACTCTGAATTTTGGAGTTTCTCAGCAGCCCGCCGCCTATGAGAATTCTCGGTTTTGCAGCCCTTTTTCTTTTCTCTTCTAATTTATGTTCACTCCGCATTTTGGTGTATCCCCGCATACAGTCGCATATAAAAAGTCCCCGTGTTACATTCCATTTTGATTTTTTTGAATTTCGTTCACTCTGAATTTTGGAGTTTCTCAGCAGCCCGCCGCCTATGAGAATTCTCGGTTTTGCAGCCTTTTTCTTTTCTCTTCTAATTTATGTTCACTCCGCATTTTGGTGTATCCCCGCATACAGTCGCATATAAAAAGTCCCCGTGTTGCATTCCATTTTGATTTTTTTGAATTTCGTTCACTCTGAATTTTGGAGTTTCTCAGCAGCCCGCCGCCTATGAGAATTCTCGGTTTTGCAGCCTTTTTCTTTTCTCTTCTAATTTATGTTCACTCCGCATTTTGGTGTATCCCCGCATACAGTCGCATATAAAAAGTCCCCGTGTTACATTCCATTTTGATTTTTTTGAATTTCGTTCACTCTGAATTTTGGAGTTTCTCAGCAGCCCGCCGCCTATGACAATTCTCGGTTTTGCACTCTTTTTCCTCATCTCTTCTAATTTTTGTTCACTCCGCATTTTGGTGTATCCCCGCATACAGTCGCATATAAAAAGTCCCCGTGTTACATTCCATTTTGATTTTTTTGAATTTCGTTCACTCTGAATTTTGGAGTTTCTCAGCAGCCCGCCGCCTATGAGAATTCTCGGTTTTGCAGCCCTTTTTCTTTTCTCTTCTAATTTATGTTCACTCCGCATTTTGGTGTATCCCCGCATACAGTCGCATATAAAAAGTCCCCGTGTTACATTCCATTTTGATTTTTTTGAATTTCGTTCACTCTGAATTTTGGAGTTTCTCAGCAGCCCGCCGCCTATGAGAATTCTCGGTTTTGCAGCCTTTTTCTTTTCTCTTCTAATTTATGTTCACTCCGCATTTTGGTGTATCCCCGCATACAGTCGCATATAAAAAGTCCCCGTGTTACATTCCATTTTGATTTTTTTGAATTTCGTTCACTCTGAATTTTGGAGTTTCTCAGCAGCCCGCCGCTATTGAGAATTCTCGGTTTTGCAGCCTTTTTCTTTTCTCTTCTAATTTATGTTCACTCCGCATTTTGGTGTATCCCCGCATACAGTCGCATATAAAAAGTCCCCGTGTTACATTCCATTTTGATTTTTTTGAATTTCGTTCACTCTGAATTTTGGAGTTTCTCAGCAGCCCGCCGCCTATGAGAATTCTCGGTTTTGCAGCCTTTTTCTTTTCTCTTCTAATTTATGTTCACTCCGCATTTTGGTGTATCCCCGCATACAGTCGCATATAAAAAGTCTCCGTGTTACATTCCATTTTGATTTTTTTGAATTTCGTTCACTCTGAATTTTGGAGTTTCTCAGCAGCCCGCCGCCTTTGAGAATTCTCGGTTTTGCAGCCTTTTTCTTTTCTCTTCTAATTTATGTTCACTCCGCATTTTGGTGTATCCCCGCATACAGTCGCATATAAAAAGTCCCCGTGTTACATTCCATTTTGATTTTTTTTGAATTTCGTTCACTCTGAATTTTGGAGTTTCTCAGCAGCCCGCCGCCTATGAGAATTCTCGGTTTTGCAGCCTTTTTCTTTTCTCTTCTAATTTATGTTCACTCCGCATTTTGGTGTATCCCCGCATACAGTCGCATATAAAAAGTCCCCGTGTTACATTCCATTTTGATTTTTTTGAATTTCGTTCACTCTGAATTTTGGAGTTTCTCAGCAGCCCGCCGCCTTTGAGAATTCTCGGTTTTGCAGCCTTTTTCTTTTCTCTTCTAATTTATGTTCACTCCGCATTTTGGTGTATCCCCGCATACAGTCGCATATAAAAAGTCCCCGTGTTACATTCCATTTTGATTTTTTTGAATTTCGTTCACTCTGAATTTTGGAGTTTCTCAGCAGCCCGCCGCCTATGAGAATTCTCGGTTTTGCAGCCTTTTTCTTTTCTCTTCTAATTTATGTTCACTCCGCATTTTGGTGTATCCCCGCATACAGTCGCATATAAAAAGTCCCCGTGTTACATTCCATTTTGATTTTTTTGAATTTCGTTCACTCTGAATTTTGGAGTTTCTCAGCAGCCCGCCGCCTATGAGAATTCTCGGTTTTGCAGCCTTTTTCTTTTCTCTTCTAATTTATGTTCACTCCGCATTTTGGTGTATCCCCGCATACAGTCGCATATAAAAAGTCCCCGTGTTACATTCCATTTTGATTTTTTTGAATTTCGTTCACTCTGAATTTTGGAGTTTCTCAGCAGCCCGCCGCCTATGAGAATTCTCGGTTTTGCAGCCTTTTTCTTTTCTCTTCTAATTTATGTTCACTCCGCATTTTGGTGTATCCCCGCATACAGTCGCATATAAAAAGTCCCCGTGTTACATTCCATTTTGATTTTTTTGAATTTCGTTCACTCTGAATTTTGGAGTTTCTCAGCAGCCCGCCGCCTATGAGAATTCTCGGTTTTGCAGCCTTTTTCTTTTCTCTTCTAATTTATGTTCACTCCGCATTTTGGTGTATCCCCGCATACAGTCGCATATAAAAAGTCCCCGTGTTACATTCCATTTTGATTTTTTTGAATTTCGTTCACTCTGAATTTTGGAGTTTCTCAGCAGCCCGCCGCCTATGAGAATTCTCGGTTTTGCAGCCCTTTTTCTTTTCTCTTCTAATTTTTGTTCACTCCGCATTTTGGTGTATCCCCGCATACAGTCGTATATAAAAAGTCCCGTGTTACATTCCATTTTGATTTTTTTGAATTTCGTTCACTCTGAATTTTGGAGTTTCTCAGCAGCCCGCCGCCTATGAGAATTCTCGGTTTTGCACCCTTTTTCTTTTCTCTTCTAATTTATGTTCACTCCGCATTTTGGTGTATCCCCGCATACAGTCGCATATAAAAAGTCCCCGTGTTACATTCCATTTTGATTTTTTTGAATTTCGTTCACTCTGAATTTTGGAGTTTCTCAGCAGCCCGCCGCCTATGAGAATTCTCGGTTTTGCAGCCTTTTTCTTTTCTCTTCTAATTTATGTTCACTCCGCATTTTGGTGTATCCCCGCATACAGTCGCATATAAAAAGTCCCCGTGTTACATTCCATTTTGATTTTTTTGAATTTCGTTCACTCTGAATTTTGGAGTTTCTCAGCAGCCCGCCGCCTATGAGAATTCTCGGTTTTGCAGCCTTTTTCTTTTCTCTTCTAATTTATGTTCACTCCGCATTTTGGTGTATCCCCGCATACAGTCGCATATAAAAAGTCCCGTGTTGCATTCCATTTTGATTTTTTTGAATTTCGTTCACTCTGAATTTTGGAGTTTCTCAGCAGCCCGCCGCCTATGAGAATTCTCGGTTTTGCAGCCTTTTTCTTTTCTCTTCTAATTTATGTTCACTCCGCATTTTGGTGTATCCCCGCATACAGTCGCATATAAAAAGTCCCCGTGTTACATTCCATTTTGATTTTTTTGAATTTCGTTCACTCTGAATTTTGGAGTTTCTCAGCAGCCCGCCGCCTATGAGAATTCTCGGTTTTGCAGCCCTTTTTCTTTTCTCTTCTAATTTATGTTCACTCCGCATTTTGGTGTATCCCCGCATACAGTCGCATATAAAAAGTCCCCGTGTTACATTCCATTTTGATTTTTTTGAATTTCGTTCACTCTGAATTTTGGAGTTTCTCAGCAGCCCGCCGCCTATGAGAATTCTCGGTTTTGCAGCCTTTTTCTTTTCTCTTCTAATTTATGTTCACTCCGCATTTTGGTGTATCCCCGCATACAGTCGCATATAAAAAGTCCCCGTGTTGCATTCCATTTTGATTTTTTTGAATTTCGTTCACTCTGAATTTTGGAGTTTCTCAGCAGCCCGCCGCCTATGAGAATTCTCGGTTTTGCAGCCTTTTTCTTTTCTCTTCTAATTTATGTTCACTCCGCATTTTGGTGTATCCCCGCATACAGTCGCATATAAAAAGTCCCCGTGTTACATTCCATTTTGATTTTTTTGAATTTCGTTCACTCTGAATTTTGGAGTTTCTCAGCAGCCCGCCGCCTATGAGAATTCTCGGTTTTGCAGCCCTTTTTCTTTTCTCTTCTAATTTATGTTCACTCCGCATTTTGGTGTATCCCCGCATACAGTCGCATATAAAAAGTCCCCGTGTTACATTCCATTTTGATTTTTTTGAATTTCGTTCACTCTGAATTTTGGAGTTTTCCAGCAGCCCGCCGCCTATGAGAATTCTCGGTTTTGCAGCCCTTTTTCTTTTCTCTTCTAATTTATGTTCACTCCGCATTTTGGTGTATCCCCGCATACAGTCGCATATAAAAAGTCCCCGTGTTACATTCCATTTTGATTTTTTGAATTTCGTTCAATCTGAATTTGGAGTATCCAGCATCCCGCGCCTATGAGAATTCTCGTTTTGCAGCCATTTTTCTTTCTCTTCTAATTTTATGTTCACTCCTCCTTTTGGTGTATCCCCGCTACAGTCGCATATAAAAAGTTCCCGTGTGCATTCCATTTTGATTTTTTCGAATTTCGTTCACTCTGAATTTTGAAGTTCTCAGCAGCCCGCCGCCTATGAGAATCCCGGTTTTGCAGCCCTTTTTCTTCTCTTCTAATTTGTTCACTCGCATTTGGTGTATCCCGCATACAGTCGCAATATAAAAAGTCCCCGTGTGTACATTCCATTTTGATTTTTTTGAATTCGTTTCACTCTGAATTTTGGAGTTTCTCAGCAGCCCGCCTATGAGAATTATCGGTTTTGCAGCCTTTTCATTCTCTTCTAATTTTGTTCACTCGCATTTTGGTGTATCCCGCATACAGTTGCATACTAAAACGTCCCCGGTTGTACATTCCATTTGATTTTTTTGAATTTCGTTCACTCTGAATTTTGGAGTTCTCAGCAGCCCTGACCGCCCATCTGAGACTTACATCGGTTTTGCAGCCCTTTTTCATTTTCCTCTTTTAATTTATGTTCAACTCCGCATTTTAGGTGTATCCCAATACAGTCGCATATAAAAAGTTCTCGTGTTGCACATTCAATTTTCGATTTTTTTGACTTTCGCTCACTCTGCATTTGTAGTTCCATAGCAGCCGCCCCGCTATTTGAGGATTCTCGGTTTTGCAGCCT